>OV815993.1:47066238-47345398 GCA_929113495.1 Andrena minutula | reverse complement strand
AATTCTGAAACCGTAGCCAGCCCTCGTAATCTATGCAGCATTGTATGCACTTCTCGCAGTTTCTATCCGGAAGATCATCTATGGGCAAGAGAGTTCGTAATGAGAAATTAGAATTATCGATTTGTTAATATACAGATTGAATCGCCTGACTCGGCCACCTTGAAATGATTACTCGTAATGTGTGGTGTCGTGTGTGAAGATATTTCAAATAAAACTTGCAAATTAGTGTGAGATACGTGCAATTCAATGATTATTTCTTTGCCATCTTGCGATTCTATTAACATATGGAGACCAGTTTTACTTTTTAGGGGTATTCTCTCATCAAATCACTCCAAAAGTAGGTCATTTTTAGGATTTCGTTTACAAACAAAAGTAAACGTCATAGTATGAGCAGTATTGGGTAAAATATGCAAAAGAATTTTTATTATCTTCAATGATGTCCAAATACAGCCCAATAAGTTTTTAACCCTTTAGAGCCCAGTGTGACGTATACGTCACATCTAGAAAATCATATTTCCACTGGCTTTTTTGGGAAAACAACCATGAAGTGCATGTATTGGGGCCATTTTTCAGTTAACTAACCGCAAGAAATAATTTTTTTCCACCAAGAAAGGTGTCTGCGCCTTAAACAGTATGACGTTTACTTTTTTCAAATAAAATCCTAAAAATTTTACATAAACATCCTTTACTTATTTCTGTCCATAGAATATATTGGCGCAGTTTGACCGTTAAAACCTGGATAATCCGTATAATTTGAGTGTCGAACGCTGAATAAAAAGTTATTAAGGTATATGAGATCAAGGGACTAATAGCTGCTGAAATAATCGTACAGTAATTTTTCTTCTAAATGATGATCAAAGTATTGCCGATTAGAGACGACCTATGTGCATAATCGCTGAATAAATGAAAGAGATGCCCCTATAATACGTGTATTCTGCGAATCACAGAAACGCATGCTGCAATGACACATTTTTATATCACTTGCTGTGAAGGGTGATTTGCAACGAGCATCATTTTTCAGTTGTTCATTACAAAATAATCATATGGTATTAACCAGTGACGGATTTGACAGGCCGGCCGATAAGCAGTTGCCACCTGGGTCCCTACCCAGAAGGCCCCACCTCCAGGGCCCCATCCTTAAAAGAAATTATGATTCTATCCAAACTATATTCTTTTAATGAACTACCGCTTTATTTTCCCGACAAATGGGCCTCTACTCAGAAGGCCCCCCCCCCCCCCAGGGCCCTGACTTCAAAAAAACATTGTGATTTTATCCAAGCACAATATATTTTTTCTATACTTTTCTTTACACTTGTCCCCTTTTAATAAACTAACTCTACATTTTCCCGAAAAATGGGCCCCTTAGAACGTTTGCCACCTGTCCTTTTTTTTTAAACCCATCACTGGTATTAACACTTTTCGACTATACGATAGATACGCTCTCGGCCTTTCTTTTTCAAATATCCCAATTGTTCGTTGATTTTGAAAAACCATGAAATCAACATTTTGTAAATATGTAGAATATAAATCTTGAAATACCTAGTACAGTTCTATCGATGATAAATATGATATAAAATTTAATTCTTTGACACGTTTGAGGTAAAAAATGAAAATCGTAAAATCACGTATACGTAACAGCAGTGGATGAAGTACCTATTAAGTACCTACAAAGAACGGGCTGGTCGCGAAATTTCTCCGCCACGTCCAATCCATCGAATAGGGAACTGTCTCTATAATACTCGCCATGCTTATGTATAATGTGCAGGACAACTATCATGCTACTACCACGTTTTCATTTTTAATGAAACAGTCAACTGATTGAACCAATGTCTGCAATTATTAACTTTTGATTTCATATGCTTTAACAGCTCATTCGTTGGATCTTCGCTTAATTATTGATAAAAGACCTGCAGTCATTATGAAAAAGGGAATCTCTTCCTACCATCGCCACACTCGAATACACGCGGACTTGTGGCCCAAAAAACGGTGTGATTTAAAGTATCGAGTAATTAAGCTAGGGAATAAAGCCACCGCCGTACTCTCATAACTTCGCATCATCGGATTATCACTTATTTTAAGCCTTGCAGAATTTGTTATGAGGTGAAACAATTTAATAGTTAGCAGAAAGCTTTAGGTAGCTGTGGAACATTTTATTTATTTATTATCTTTTACGGGAAGATCCCATTATTTACAAAGTGAAAATATAGCAAAACAAACATTACCGCATACGAGAAATAACCTATCAAACCCCGAGAACAAAATTCAAAGTACAAACAGAATACCAAAATAAAGAAAAACCAGCAAATACTTTCTGGACTGAACGAGTAACCTTTCACTTAATCATCATAACTTCACATCAAGAACTCTAAGCAGTATAGAACTAAAGATAGTGACGTTCCGTGCACAAAATTCTATTTCCTCATTGTTCGCCAAAGTACAAATTCTGCAAATTAGATCCGTAACACTAAAACGCGATAAGTATAACGAAGGTTGAAGAGCATAGGTGTTCTGACGGGTCGAGTAGGCGCTTTAAAATTGCCCAGCGAAATTTTCAGGCCAAAGGGACAAATTCTTATACGGCGTAAAGTACCTACAAACTGGCAAATAATCCTAGAGAACAGTGGAGATAATATGACAATTTCATGTACTTCCCCACGAAGAGTGAATGACAGAATGGTAGATTTTTTGCTACAGATTAATCGAGAAATCAAAAGTTAGCCTCATTCTCCGATAAAGGCAAAGTAGTAAGTACCTCGTGTGCAGCGTGTTCTTTTGAAATACCACTCAACTTTGCTTTCAGACACTATCTCGCAACACGAGAAGTTTATAAGTAACTCAAGATCCGGGTGACTTATCTGTACAGACATATAGACTTATGAGTTTTTCTGTCTTACCTAAAATAACAATATGCGATAAATATTCTGGCGGCAAGGTGTACATTTGTTTCTTCGTCTTGACGCCATTGCATTTAAACACCCTGATTTCTCGAGCGGTTGTTGTACCAAGAGATGTGGGGACGTTCGTGGATGCTCGAAGGTAGCCGGACCGAGTAGGCTGCGATCTTTCACGTTCGCTGGGGGTCTCCGCCTCGGTATCAGCGCCAGCCCTTGCTCTGGCCCTGGCATCGAGCTCGACGATCACATCGGCATGGTTGTTATTGCGAGGTACTTTCTCCTGCCAATCGTGCCTCGACTCTCTGTTATCCCGTTTGTCGTGCTCCTCCACGGATGTAACGTCGTCACCGTCGTGATCGTCGACCACCCCCGAGTCGTCCAACGACGATTGCTGATTACTGTTGTTGCTCGCCTGTCTGGAGTGGAGCATCCCACGATTCGGCGCCAATCGATGAACCGCGTTGTTTTCCACTGTCCGCGGACTGACATTTTGCAGAAGTAAGTGAGACGGTCGATGAACCGCTGAATGCCTTGGACTTGGACTTGGACTTGGTGTCACCGATCTGGCCAGCAAACCGATAATAAAAACAGTGAAAGTGTTTTGGAAGATTGTCGAAATATATCTGCTATGAACGTACCTGCTTGGCACAGAACCACTCTTATCCTGGCCAGCTGAGCCAGCTCCGGCAGTGCTCCTGGCGCGTCTTCTCTTCCGCGTCTTCTTGCGCGTGTAACTGCTCAGAAGAACACCTTTCCTCGCGTCCAATTTCTTTTGTTTCTCTTTGGCAAGAGTCTTCACGTTGATCTTTGTCGGGTCGAAACTAAACGTCGAGTCCTCGCGATGGTCGGTTAAGTCTTTCCTTCGTTCCTATCGATTCGAAGGAAGGTAAGAGAGAATAGTACAAAAGTCAAGGATTAGGTGAACTTCAGACCAGGCACTTCAAGGGAATATCGCGAACCCTTACTCACCGATTTGAATGCAACTTCGTGGATTTATAGAGTGACTCGACACAAGAACAACGGCAATATTTCATTCGTGCCCAATCGCCCTTTGAGGGTGTGAAAACTAACCTCAAATTCGAATTGGCACTTCCACTTTTTCGCATATAACTCTCAAAGTACAACAGACAGAAAAAATGTTTCAAACAAAAGTTTAAAGATGCAATAAGCGCTGCAAACTTCCATCAACAAAATTTCGAAAAAAGTTTGTTTTCGTTCAGGTATTTTTTTTCAAACTATTTTCCAAATTTTGTTACCGCAAGTGTGTAGCGCTTAGCGTTTGAAATTTTTTTTTCTATCTGTTATACTTTTACAGTTATACGCGAAAAAGTGGAAGTGCCAATTTGATTTTGAGGTTAGTTTTCACCCCCTTAAGGGGCAATAGGGCACAAATGAAGCACACCGTTGTTCTTGTCTTGAGTCACTCTATAAACCCACAAAGTTGCATTCCCATCGGTGAGTCCGATTTCGCGGTGTTCCCTTGTTAGTGCAACATTAAACTTTTGTTTGAAACATTTTTTTCTATCTCTTGTACTTTAGGAGTTGTATGCGGAAAATTGGGAGTGCCTATTTGACATTGAGGTTAGCTTTCACACCCTTAAACGGCGATTGGGCACGCGTGAAACACGCCGTTGTTCTTATCTTGTGTTACTCTACAAACCCACGAAGTTGCGTTGCAATCGGTGAGTAAGGGTTCGTGGTGTTCCCTTCAGCGGTTGAAAAATTGATAACAACCGAGCCAACCCACAAGTAATGTCGATTAAAAATTTAAAATTAAAAGGATGGCTAATCAACGATGTACGAACGTCTTGCATTTTTTATTAATTCCTTTTTTTAAATTATTTCACTCTTCCGAATTAGAATGCTGGTACAATGTCCAGTGGCGGGTTTAAAAAAAGGACAGGTGGCAAACGTTCTGGGGGACCCATTTTTTCGGGAAAATGAAGAGGTACATTATTAAAAGGGGGCAAGTGTACAGAAAAGTATAGAAAAAAATATAGTACTTGGATAAAATCAGAATATATTTTTGAAAACGGGGCCCTAGGGGGTCTTCTGAGCAGAGGCCCATTTTTTCGGGAAAATAATGCGGTAGTTCATTAAAACCGGGCTCGGTGTGATAATACAGTAAAAAAATATAGTTTAGATAAAATCGTAAATTTTTTATGGATGGGGCCCTGTGGGGCCTTCTAGAGGGGCCTATTTTCCAGAAAATCGAAGAGGCAATTTATTAAAAATGGTCTCAGTGTAGGGTAAATCCGGGAGACGCGGTGGACCTAATATAAAATGGCTATTAAAACTAATACAGATATTACTTATTTTATCAGAACAAACCTCATTAGTTCAGAATGTTATGCTGATTCAGAAAAACTGGTCGATAATTGTTTTAAGACACTATTTACTGTAAATCAGGTTGAAAACTGAAGTCATGACATCTGACCACCTCTCCCGAGATGCCGGGAGAAATGGTTTTCGTCGTTGGCAGAGACCACTCACATAATTATTCATGGAAAAATAACAAAGAAGAAAGCAAAATTATTTATCAGCGAATACAACTACAGATTCATTGATATTTAATTTGTTCACGCTAAACAAGTAAAGAACACATTACAGAAAAGGTGAACTACCTACCGGCGATTAGCAAGGCAAAAGAATATAAAAATGAATAAATAAAATGAATAAATAATAATAATAAAATAATGATAAAAAATAAAAATTTAAACAAAATTAAAAAATCATAACTCGACCATCTCTTCTTTCTGCAGCGAGAGATGGTCTTCTGGTTAGTTTTGATAGGAAGAATTAATATGGCTAAACACTTTGGTTACATTATCCCACAATACCTCTACTACAGGCTTGCCCCATCGGGTGCAAATACCTCCTGAATTCCTGCGATCCAGGTAATAGCCGAGCGCCGGAACTGCGCCACTGCTACCCGTTGCGAAATTTTTGAGAGAACTGTATAAGTGTGCGTCGTGGTACGAGCCTGCATGGACGGCCGCACACTCATGCAGTTCTCCCGCAGCCCATGCTGTGGTTAGCAACGTAACAGTCTCGCTGCTCGGCTGTTGCCCGGGTCCCAGAAATTCAGGAGGTATTTGCACCCTTTGGGGCAGACCTGCTCTACTATCTTATTATCCCAAACATTAAACGAAAATAAACTTAGAAATATATTGTAAATACGATTCTGTACAGCGTTGTTTGACAAAAGAGGTTAAATGTAATCTCAATTTACCTTTTATAGCCTATAAATCTAGAAAACACAGAAGGAAGCGAAGTGACGCTATTCATTCAACTGTTTGGCTTCTAGAGAAGTAATTGGTCTGCACTTTAACGCGTTATGGCGTATAGAGTCTGAAACACAGCAACTCGACCAACTCTCCGGCCCGACCGCGTCTCCCGGATCTACCCTAGTAGTATAAAAAAATTAATATTTTGGATAAAATCATAATTTTTTTAAGGATGGGACCCTGGGGTCCTTGTGAACAATGTCAATTCCAGGCGGTCCACACTGTACCGTTTAATTTTTCCTGGTACACATATAGTAAAGATGGAAAAAGATTCAGTAATGACAGTAACTCTCCCCCTCCCTCTCCCCCCCCCCTCTCTCTCTCCCTCTCTCTCCCTCTCTTGTTCCATTATCGAATTGTCTCGGGCGACCGGAATCCTCGCTGTCAAAAAGGTCAGAAGCACCGTGTAAAAATTCTGCAGATCACGCCGACATACTCCTCACGAGCGTCTCCGATGGCATCGGTAACTGTATCGCCCCTTTTCAAACTCGCGCATGTACGAGTCTCGCTGGGGTTCATCCTCAAATTTTCTTTTTGTGACAAAGATATAGGTCAGGGACACTTTTAATGCTCGATTTAGTCCGAAGGAAGGACGCTCCTTTCAACGCTGCATAAACATTGCGTCAGGGTTTCTCGAGGCAGAATGAAGAAAAAAAAACAACATTACTTATGGCGTGACTCGATGTATCCGGCATTCTTCCTATCTGCAGCAATGAGATGTTATAACGCGGCAAGTGAGAAAGAAGAGTGGGAAATGTGCGAGACTGACGTCAGAGAGTCATCGATGTTTCGGTAGTGGTTGTGGAGTGTGTAGCTGTATCTAGAACACCAATCGCCCGACTACCGAGTGTCTCGTTTGAAGGAGCCTTTAATACAATCACGTACCTCGTTGGTAATTTCTGCTTCCTCCTCGTAGCTGAGCGCAACGACCGCCAGCATCAGATTGATTAAATAAAACGAGCCGAAAAACACGACCACCGTGAAGAACGAGACGCTGATAGGTCCGCACGCCGACAATACCTATGGATTCGCGTAGACGCCCCTTAGCAATGTCATCAGTCTGGGAAATGTACAAGTAAAGGGAGGTTGGTGGCGACAGAATACCTTATTGTAGACGTCTTCCCAGTAATCCAGTGTGATCAGCTGAAACGTGGTAAGCATCGACCACAGAAAATTATCGAAGTTTGTAAACCCGTGGTTTGGATTCGGTCCAACACAAAGGCAGATGTAGCTCTCGTTGCAGTGCCTGGAAAGCAAAGTTTCCCACGTTAAAATCGAGAATGTCATTTAAGGCAGTGGTGCGCGATAACAAACAAGGCTCGGCCAACCTGGCGCCAGTCGCGTTCCCGCAAATTATTGGCTCCTCATCTTCGTCGAATGCCCAGTTGGACGAATTCCAAGTCCACCTGTGGACGGCGCAAGGTATCGGTTAACGTCTCTTGAGACTGAACGAGCCATTGTCTCTCGCGTTGATACATACATGCATATGTATGAGCACGAGCTACGATCGTTTTTATTGTACACATATTATTACACGTGGTACGTACTCGTTCCAGTCGATTTGCGTATCATTAGACTCTATATTCTTTACACACTTGTTCCGAAGCTCGCCCATGTAAACTTGCAGGGCGAAAAGCGCGAACACCATGAGACAGAAGATCGTGAGCGTCATCACTTCGGCAAGCTGCTTAAAACTATGTAACAATGCGTTGATGATAGTTTTCAAGCCTGAAACGGAGACGTCGTACAATCACGATCGCGTCGCCTCTTCATAAATGGGGGAGCTTGTCGAGCTTTTCGAAAGATTGGACGGACCCGAAGGAGAATAATTACGCAAATGCATGGGTACGATGTTTTAATATCCTCATTGATCTCGAAGTCGTTTATTAATTCATGATCGAGCAGTTAAAAAAGCGGTGATCGATAAGTGGTGTCTTAAATGTTACATAGCTCACATGTGACAGTTTGTTAAACAGTTAAGTACGTCTTTCCCCTTACTATCTTACCAGGCAATATTGAAACGGTTTTGAGGGCCCTCAATACTCGAAACGTCCTCAGCCCGGCTAGATTCCCTACTTCCATCCCTATTGTAGCGTATCCGCTGGTGATCACTACGAAATCCAGCCAGTTCCACGGATTTCGTAGATAGGTGTACTTATTGAGCACAAATCCCTTGGCTATCGACTTGATTACCATTTCGGCGGTGTATATAGCTAAGAATATATATCTGGAAAAGAAAGAGGGGCAAACGTGCGGGTCCATTTGTTCAGAAGACTCGCGAATCTAGCGGGGGAATGTTATGCTTACTCAGCTTCCTCAATGGTTTCTGTCATGGCGAGGAAGGCACAATTTAATATTATCGTAGCCATGACCATATAATCGAAGTACTGATTCGTGCTTAGGAAGATACAGTACCGCCTTATAGGATTCCATGGAGAGAATATGAACCAACTGCTCGTCGCCGTGAATCTATGGATGTAATTTTTACGAAATCTCTTCGACACCACGCAAAATGTCTGAAACAGGCGAAATCGAGAGTGCACGATCCGTGTGCCACGCACAGAGGCCTTTATAGGGAGGAACTATTCTAGAGAATAATAAAGGAAATATGCCGCCTGCAACTTATGGTTATTGATTCGACGCTGGTACCTGAAATACCCGAGATCCTGGCCACCCGTCAGATATCTGGGCAAGGTAAAAGTTACGAAATTACATGCGAATGATTTACATTAAATCATGCGATGATTTGATGCTCGAGTGCATGCTGGAGATCTCGGAGCCGTCTCATGACATAAGGCGCGATGCGAGTAAATCGAGTAGTCGAACACGGACGCGACCCGAGATGTATCGCATGAGATTTATAATTCTTATCAGATTTAAAACTCTGTCCACGTTTTCTAGCGTTCTACTGCTGTTTATATGCAAGTTATAATGCAAGTTCTAATGCAAGTTTATCCTTAGAAGCTTAAAGCTGGCAGTCAACAGAACCATTCAAATGATTCATACGGCAGGAACTTTCAGTATTCGGATTAAGGGCATGTGATTCTTCGGATAATGGAACATCTACTTCTTCAACATTGATTATTTTACATTTTTTCAGAAAAATCACGAACTTCAAAATATAAATATTTAACGTATTTAATTGTGCGATATTACATTCTACTTGCACCTGGGACCATCTATCATATCCATACTATTTTTTCTATCATTAGTACTTAAAAAATGGTCAACCCAAGATGTATGTAATGACAACAATCGCAGATTTCTTTATACTAGAAATTAATTTTGATAGTTATAGAAAACAGTTTCAACGAGGGAAAAGATGTTCTCCAAAGATGTTCTGTAAGTGTTTTCAAGACAGTCTTAGTTTCAGAAAGTCCTAATGTACTGCAGATATAGAAGGGGAGCAAAAATCGTAAAAGAAAATAAATTATTCTGCTGTTTCTAAATCATTTCACGGTCATCGAAATATTCTATTCAGACTTGGCGAATCATCAAGGGAATAATTTATGCGCGCAGTCACTCGAAAATGGTTTCCTTCTTTCCAATTTCCTGCTTCAGACCGAAACGATTGAATCGCGATTCCGCTCATTCTCAATCGTACCAGATTGGTGCCATCGATTTTAACGGTCAAATTCTGAATCCCCTCCCACTTCCCTTGCCCGCCGACTCCGCTCTCGCGCTTCTTTCACTTTCATTCTCTCCTTTGTCCGACCCAATCGTTTACCTATACCACTGTTCTCCATTGGCTTTGTGGTTCAGTATCAGTGATGGAAGTTAACGGCCGAACGATAAAACGTGCAACATGAACCAAGATAGCGCGACAAAGAACTTACCTCATCGTATATAAAGTTGTCGATTTCCTCGAGCGGCCTACCGTAAAGTTCGGTTGGGAACGGTTCGTATTTGTTTGGAAGCACCGCGCCATCCTCAACGGACATTCGTCTCTTCGGTTGAAAGCCATAATCCCTAACGAGCTGCACGGTCCTGTTCTCCAGCCTGTCGAGGCTCTCCTTCGTGAACAGCTTCACCGTTTGCTTATTGTTACCGGTCGGCGTCTTGACAGCCGACTTGCCAGCGGCGGCGCCGTTCTCCGCCTCGTTCCCGGCCCTGTCGTCGGAGATCTCGTCAGCGGTCGCTGCGCGAGGAGTACCGAGCGGATCCACCTGGATCTCGGCGCTTCCTGAGTCGCCGGTCCCGGAATCGGCGGAGGTGCCCGCCGCTGCGGCCAACGGCGGTCGTAGCCTCGCAACGTCTCTGGGCCTCGAGACATCCTCGTCGGTAGATTTCTCGTAGATCACTTCGGATTCTGAACCCTCTCGATGACCGTGTTGCTTCGACGAGCTCGATCTATCCGCGGCGGAGGCTTGCCCCGATTCAGTGGCTGCCAGCCTCTCGTTGGCCCTCGAGCGTTCCTCGCGGGCTGCAAACTCAAGTTTGATGTCCGAAACGGACGATCGCAATCGACCGTGGCGCGTCTCCTCGGCATACGATGCCAGCGGATAAGTGGCAAAGATCGGCGACGGGGTCTCAATGTTGGCCCCGTACTCGTGACCCGTGTATTCTGGTGGGCTGAGACCCGCGTACGGTGGCGGCGATGATTTCTCCACTCCCGGAGGCGATTGTCCATGGCATTCGCCGGTCTCGCTCGCGGGGGATATGAGTACCGAAGCGGAGGACGAAGCGGCGTCCTGCTCTCTCCTCCCGCCGTAGTCGCGGTCCGGAATCGGTATCCTAGAATTGTCGACGCTCGAGTTGATCCACGGAGTTTCCTCGCCGCGCGGAAACTCGAGGACGGATCCTCGGAGAGCGTCGGGGCCATGAGCCATCCGCTCATCCTGTTGCTGATGATGGTCCCTCGCGCGAGCCGCCTCGATCGATGGGGATCGATGGTACTCGTGCCTGGCGGAGTCCGGATCGAACCTGGGCCTAGGCTCGTAATGATCGCCCCTTCTCAACGGCTGAGGCGTCCTCGAGATCCCGAGCCTCGAGCGATCCAGCAGCTCGAACTCCTCGGCGATGCTTACTGGGAGGTTTAAACTTCGCTGGCTTCCAATCTCTCGCGACGATCTCTCAAGAATATCTCGCGCGGGACCGCGGGATCGAGTAGTCTCTCCTGACGAGAAGCGAACGAGCTCTTCTCTGGAGAGGTTCGTCGCGTAAAGGCCCGCCACTCGAGGTCGATTAGTGAAGCCATTGTCCTCAGAGCCGTTGCTCGGAGGGTTGGGAGAACCTTTACATCCCTCACGGCCACCTTGCGAAGGTATCATTGGAATCTTTGGTTCCTCGGCTCACCGAAATTTGTACCTTTCATCGTTGCAACTCCCTGGCACCCAGAGGTCAGTCCCTTTTTCCCTTTCACTGGCGAGCGCCCACAGCTTTTTTCACGCGTCTCGCTGGGCTCCGTCCCGGTCGCCATGAATAAAATCGCTGGGTACACGCCATTCTGCGACTTCCAGTCCCGCGACAGACCATCTATAAAGCGGAGAGCACAGCTTCTTTTTCACTAGCTTGCTATGCCGGTCGTCAGATGCCCGCGGTGCCTGTCTCACACTCGTGGACGCTTCGTGTTCGTGGCTCTTTTGAAATTTCAAAAGGAAGTGGCTGCTATTGACTGAGCGCGCGGCGAATGTGTGTCGCGAATACAGTATATAGATTCTCCCTTTTTCGTCGATGACGATCGTGCCACTGCGACGCGGTTTCGCCCTAGAGGCGGCGAGAACGTCGAAAAGGGAGCCGAAGCCGAGTGAAAAGCTAGGTGACCGAGCAACCAGCCGTGAAAGACGAAGGTGGTGAATCTTTAAGCAGAAACGTCGCGCGATGTGTCTTTCTCGATGCGTCTCACGACGACCGCTCTACCTAATTCGGCCTATGTGTTGCGGCGACTCTTGGTTATCGGTCACGCGCGACTCAGCGGCTGATCGCATCGCGGGTATAAAAGTGTAAAACGATGCCGAATGACAAGGTTGAACGGAGGAAAGCGATGGGAAAACGGCGGACAGAAGCGGTCGGTCCTCTTGCTAGCCGCACTATGCACGACACTCGCGAGCCACAGTTACCACCTGTTCTATTCAAGGGGATACGGGAATCGCGTCGTGAATCGTGTCCCCGATATCTCTCGGACGAGATGACAACGACGCGCTGCTGTGCGGGGGGGGGGGGGGGGGGGGATCGGGCGGACAGAGGGACGTGCGACGAGAGGTGACGAGACTACGAGTCAGAATCAAAATGAGAGGTGGAACGAGAAAGAAAAGTGGCACGTACGTGGATGAAGCGGTAGATGGGGAAGCAAGGAGAGTGGGAGCGGCGAGGGAACAAAATCCAGTCGAAAGGAACCAGTCGAAGGAGAAGAAAGACGGAGACGAAGGAGAATAGGAGAGGAAACCGTGGTGCACCCTCGTCATATAGTTCGGTAAATCGTGATTCGAGCAAGGGTGCAAAATCACGGACGTCCCCGACGAGAACTGTGACGATACTATGGACGAAGTCGATTCGTTTCGCGCGCGCGCGTATCGAACGGCCGAGGAAAACGGCTTTGAGGTCTCTGGTTCTCTCTGTATAAGCGAATTTAACCTAACACATTGAAATACGTGCGTGCACACGCGCGTCGGGGGTTATCGCTGCCGCGAACTAACTAGCGAACCACCAACCTGCACGAATACTCTCTCTTCGCCACCCTCCGCGCTATCTCCCCACCAAACCTACAACTGACCCCTGCAGGTGATATCGTGGCCACCGAGCGTCACGATTCTTTCTCTTTCTCCTCGCGGCCGACATTTCCACTCGGGAGCAACGCGGACAACTTCGAGAACGGAGGATCGCGATAGATGGTTTCGCGAGAATGCAAATAAATCCCGAGTCAGTCCCGTGGAATTGTTAAATCTCACATACGGCTACACATTCGGCTCTGTGCACCTTTTTCTCTCGTTGCCTGAAATCGTCTAACAAATTATATATCTAACCTCCTTTTCATTTTAGAGGCTTTATTTTCTCCATTATCCCTGGCTGGAATTTTTATCCCATCGCGACAAGTGTAGTGTTCACCCTTTAAATGACTATGCTTCAAATAGAAAGACCCATTTCCACGGGCTATGCGGTTTTAAATGTGGACTGTCTGCCAAATATTTATTGATTTGTCCGCGGATGACACTTTTTGTTGGACGAAAGATTTCTCTGGTGCCCACTTTTAGTGACCATTATGGCAATATATTAAATCGCCGAGTGTTATGCGATCAAAAAATATGCGTCAGTAATAAAGTTAATTGTCGCCCATTGCCCATGAATGGCATGAAACATGTTTTGCTTATTCGGCAATTCTGAGATCGATTATGTTCGCAGGGGAGATTACTGTCTTCCGCTCTACAGCATTGGTTTTTTTTTTGTTTTTTTTTTGAAAAATCAAAATGAAAGTAAACACTCCGCATCGATGCTTTTATGTAATATATTGTAAATTTATCACTGTTATTTAATCAATATTTAACTTTACATTGGTAGTGTAACACCGGTATATATTAATATTTCGATGTATGCGTGTAACCTCGGTATTCATAAAATACGTTTGTGTGTGCGCGCGCGCACACACACACACACACACACACATTATTATTATACACGTTATTATTCATGATTTGTTTGTATAAAGATTTCAATTAGAAAATTAAACAATCGATCGTTAACGATATTCAATGGAGAAAATGTCATCTATTTTCTGGCTCATTATGGAGCTCAATACTTATTTAAAAGAAAATAGCAACTGGCAATTTGAGAAATTTGTATCTGTAACCGAGCGCGCATGCAATTTATATATATATATATATAAATTGCATGCGCGCTCGCGCACCGTATTTCCATATATATATATAAATTGCATGCGCGCTCGCGCACCGTATTTCCATATATATATATATCTATATTACAAATCAACATCGTCGATTACAGATACAAATTTCTCAAATTGCCAGTTGCTAATTTTTTTTAAATAAGTATTGAGCTCCATAATGAGCCAGAAAATAGATGACATTTTCTCCATTGAATATCGTTAACGATCAATTGTTTAATTTTCTAATTGAAATCTTTATACAAACAAATCATGAATAATAACTCAATAGTTACTACTGTTACTAGTACAGACACCCGTGAGCGTATGAATGTGTACGTACAATACGTGTTTAAAATATTTTATAAACTGTCTTTTTCCGTAATATAAACGATTTATAATTAAAATAAAGTTATCACGATTCTTCAAATTTCGAGTATCAACCATGATTATTGTTTTTCTTTCGTAATTTCTGACATTGGCTGCGAAACTATTTTAATTATATCTAGCAGGATGTGAAGCGCGCCATTATATATGTACGACACGTTGTATTATATACGTGCATTAGAGTTTGGTCTATTACTTATTCAATAAATCCTCTTGAGAACAGTTACCTTGATTTAAACTTTACGATATGGATGTTTCTCCCCTTTCGTGTAGTAAGAGTTAATACTCATTAATATTTAATAAGGTCGAACATATTGCGAGGTGCTCGCACGGAATATCAATGAAAGCGAAAAGTGTATTCAGAATTACGAAAACGTTAAAGAACGTCAGGATAATTTGCTTTTACTTTCAAATTGTAACTCATTCATGAACACGCACAATATACGAGTTAGGTCGAATCGTGGCGTCATAAAATATATGTGGAATCAGCGTACTGTCGTTAGCTGGAAATACATTAGCTACTCGTTGCTTTATCCTTAATCATCTTATAACTTAAAGTATCTCTAATTAATAATTATATGAAAATATAAAAAGTCACACTGTCGGCACAATGTGTCTAATTTTCCGGTCGAGACTACGCATTATAAAACATTTTCTCTATCTCTCATATATATTTTTTATATACATTTCTTTAATTAAACAATACAGAATTGGGATCTTCATTGTCAAGCTGCTTCACGTGTCTTAATACGTCCTTTTTCGTGATGACTCCCAGAAGTCGGCTGTACGGACAAACGTGATAATGAAATTAAGCAAACATAAATCAATAAGGGAAGAATAATTTGCATAAAATGTACGTACCCATTATGCGTGACAAGTGTTTGCCTCAAACCCAGCTTCCTGAACATGTCGACAACAGTTTCCATGGGTGTTTGGTCCGTGATTGTAATCGGGGCCATGTCGAGAATCTTTTTTAACTTAAGAGGCGGCGGGGAATGACTTTGAATGTTGTTTCCATTTGTGAATATAACCAACGACTGGCCAGTGATCTCTTCTGTCATACGTTTAGTATTCGCAATAGCAAGGTTCAGATCTCTACGAAGGACAAAACCAACAAGATACTGCGATTCTTTTGAGACTATCACAGGGAAACCATTGTGTTCTGTTTCTTTCAATAAATTCTCTACATCCTCCACTGTCATCGAGTCCTGAGTAAGCACATGAAGAGCTTCATTACGCCTAGAAGAAGAAAGTTAAATTCGTCAGTAAAGAATTGAAACAAGAGAATATAAGACAGTGATATCTCAAATAATTACTTAGGCTGCATGACGTCAGCCGCTAAAGTGGTATGTTGAAACTCGTCTTTGCTGTCGAGGAACGGATACCCGTTCAAACCGATGTGGGCGTCGTAAATACCCTGCTTTCCAAGGGCATCGCCCACCCATTTACTCGCCATTGCGGCCGCCATCAAGGGCACGATATATCGCACTCCTCCGGTTAGTTCAAACATTATCACGACCAGAGAAACGGTCATTCTAGTAACACCGCCGAGGACTGCCGCAGCACCGACCATCGCGTATAATCCGGGAGTGATGCAGTCCACGCCGGTTGAACACTCTTCGCTGAACATCCAGATACGTGGATAATTGTACGCAAGCTGTTCCATTCCGATGCCGACAATGCGGCCCATAATCGCTCCCAAACAAAGGGATGGAATAAATAATCCACAAGGTACTTTCATACCGAACGTGAATATTGTCAAAGCAAGTTTTAGGATCAGCGCTAACACGAGAAGACATATCGCCTTGTAGACCCCAGGCCCAGCTGCTGCAATCTCGATCGCTGATTTTACAGCGGTGAAGTTTCTATTGTAATCGCTGCACAGAAGAGAAGCGAAATATTTGTCGTACATCAAAGAAAGAGTACTTAACTAAGAAACGAAAAACAGGTTGGTTTCTTACGAACCATAAAATGTCTGCGTTGGATCCTCCGCACTGACTGAATAATAGATATATCAGTTGACTTGTACTCATTCGTGTATACGGGTTTGGGTATCCAATGACGGCAGTTGCAACTGTTACTATCAAGACTTCGGTAACCGGGTACTGGCCCAATTTGGATGTTTTACGATATCGGCACCAAAACAGATTTGCTTTGATAAACAAAGTGGCTATTACTCCCTACAAACAAAAGTGACATTATAAAACGCTCCTTTGATCATGAAAGAAAGGTTAGAGTGAAGAGAACTTACACCAATTATCCCAAGCATAACGAACGGTATTAATTCAAAAAATATCCAAGGCTTGTTGTATTCGACGTAGAAAAGCACCGAGTGCTCATTACCAAAAGGATTTATGGATCGCAGAATGAAAGCCGCTATCAGGGCACAGAAAAACGACCGCCATAACGTCTTCAGGGGAAAGTAATAACTTACCTATGGATCAAATATTGCAGATTTTTATACAACTACTGGCAATTGTTTTCATTTTTTGAAGTTTTTAAAAATTCTTTTTTTTTTATCACGCACCTCTTCAAGGCTGAACAGAACACCTCCAATTGGGGCACCAAAAGCTACAGAGACTCCTGCAGCGGCTGCTGCCGATAATATCTCTCTTTTCTTCGCCTCATTTCTACCGTATTTTGGAAAGAGATAAGAAAATATATTTCCAATACAACAGGCTATGTGAACCATTGGTCCTTCCTTGCCCAAATTCAAACCTGCGGAGACTGACAGAATCAGGCCTACTGATTTAATGATCAGTGTCCATTTTCCCAAATATCCACGAATAATAAATCCACTTAAAATGGTCTTTATCTACAAAGCCATTTCAAAGTATGATAATTTAGACATTATTATACTCCTCAGTTTTGATCTTTTTCCTGTACGTACCTCGGGTATACCAGAGCCACAAGCATAAGGAGCAAACATTCTTACTAATGAAGCAGAAAGGGAAGCAAACAGAAGAGCCCAAGCTATGTAGAACATGTACGAGATCATGTACGGTCCTGCACCGTCTTTCGATTGGCTGAATACTTCGGGCCATGTCCACCACTAAAATAAATAACGAAAGGCTAACATTCAGGCGGCGTAAACATATTAAAAAAATAAACCGGATATACCTGAGAACAGTTACCACCATCAAAAGTTGTTTCATTGTAACTCCAACAGCATTGCTCTTTATTTAGCCAAAAGGCTTGAGGACATATGCCAAATTTTAGATCAGTCATCCAGGAAGCCCCAATGTCTATGATACCTGCTGCAACTCCTGTAAAGAAGCCAACCAACAAGACACAGAGCCATCCAGACCATGCATCGTGTGCCCCTTGAATTAAACCCCAAATAGAATCGTGCTTTTTCTTCACGATATACCGGTGTCGCATTCTATCTCGGGCAATATCACGCTGCCAATCAATAGTGTGAAAGTCATCATATTGACCGATACCGGGGATATCATCGGAATCAACTGAAACTGATAATACAGAGAACCAGATGAAATACAGACGTTTAGAATCTTTACAAACGGCGCAAGGAAAGTTGCAGGACGCATTACTCACTATGAGAGGAAGCATCGTCGATACGAACGTGTTCCGAAAGAACAGTATTCTCGCCGTGATGAGAACCTACGTTATTAACTTCCAGCATGTCGTCGTCACTGCTCAAATGGGTATCGCGTCCAGCAGTTCGATTCCGCAATCGCGCATCCTCTACGAAATATGTATCATCCGAATTTTCCACCTGTAAACATCCACAGTGATATATTATTTCTTTCTATATTCGGTGCTCTCTCATTACACTTTTCTGTAGCTCAGCTTTAATCTTACTTTTCTATCAACTGACTGGTATGTTGTTAAAGTATTCTGATAATTCTGTGGGATTGTATTGTTCGACAAGTTTGTACCCTTCAGTGGAAATTTCTCCATGGCATCGGAACCTGCAGAACAGAGTTGGATACATGTAATCAGCGTATTGTATTTAGAACACGTTAAAGTACAAGCGTTTATAGTTTTGTCCCAATTACTAATTTTTCAGTAACGATTAAAATTACAGTAGGTCGCAGTTAAAATTCATTATTTGGTAATTTTAGAATGATAACATACGCGTGGCAAGTACGCAAGGTAATTTGTCTCAAATTATAAAAGAACAATGTTCTTCTCATTTAATCAAAGTGAAGAATTAAACAATGTTGAATGTGTACCCAGCATTTTGACACCTGACACTCACAAGTGCCGTGCACTTTCACCCCTACTGTTTTTACAACTTTGCTGAATTTCTTCCACCAGCAATATACTGACAGTATGAATCGCAACAAAACTAAAAGAATATTGGCAAATCAATCACGATATACATTATCCATCAATTATTTTAGATGGTATTTGATAAAAATCAAAGATAATAATATTTAACAGGATAGCCTTATCTCGCCTCAATACAATGACTTTGTCCATTTCTCTTGAATTTTTCTTATTAGGAATACTAACGAGATACAAATCTTCAATTTATTCTACACAATTTCAATCGAATTCACTAAGGGCGACTGTAGAAATCACTTGATTCCTCGTATATCGTGTAATACCTATTTCGTACAAAGAGATCAAATTTATATCCATCTATATCGATAATGCTTTTTCAGAAAAACATATCTTTCTGCAAATATTTTAGTATAAATTACATTCCGAGTTTCACATTTTTCTCAGCAACGCAAAGCTTCTTTCGTGTTTCTTTCTTAAAATAAATCCATCTTATATTTTCAGGTTGAACACTTTCATTGAAACAGTCTTCTTACTTGTGCACGTGTTTGGCTGCATTTATTTGCCATCAAATTCAGTCTTCATTATTGTTCCACAATGTCCTT
Organism: Andrena minutula; assembly: GCA_929113495.1. NCBI lineage: Eukaryota > Metazoa > Arthropoda > Insecta > Hymenoptera > Andrenidae > Andrena > Andrena minutula. The sequence goes on along the minus strand of OV815993.1, from coordinate 47,326,161 downwards.
CTTGGACTTGGCGTTTCAACAATTTTTAAACGCGACTAATTTTTCAAAAATTATTTTAATTTTGTTAAGATTTATATCATTAATGCATACTGTGTTCCAGCTTTTACTACGATTAAGAGAAAGATATCAGAATTAACATTTTCCTGCTGTAATTTGAGATAAATTCTATTGTATACTCTATGTACATACATCATTATTCTAAAATGACCATGCAGAAGATTCGTATTGCAAGAAGCTTTAAGTTACCGGTAGAAAATATAATGTCTGTATCGATCAACTTTCTTCTTATATAAAATATGTTATTAGTAAGAAAAACATCTGTTTTATACAATTAGTAATAAATACATTAACATGGGTGTGACACTGGCGATCAAAATAATGTATTTATCGAATTTAAAAAATTGTTGGGCCAATTGAAATTCCATGTAGTGCAACAGAATCACCTCTACCCGCGACACTATTAAACATATTGAAACAGTATTGCCCTACAAGAGATCCTCTTGCTCTCAAGCTATAGCTGATGGTGTTGGATTATGTTGATGAATAATTCATAACTGCTGTCTAGAAAATTAAATTGTATTTTCTTTACACCGTGTGCACTGTGTTACAATCGTACTTTATTTCTAATAATGTATTGTTGCGAGGTTTTATTATAGATAAGAATTTTTTAAATAAAACAAATGTGATTTTACTTAGAATAAGAAATTGAATACTAAATTATTTTTCCTACATCTAAATGAACAAAATAGGTATCTACTTTTAATGCACAATATTTGATGTATAATTTTTAGCTTTAAAAACATTTCCACTTAATGAAGTAGCATTCGCATGCTATTTTGTGTGCATTCAACAATTACAAAAAACAAAACTATTTTAAATTAGACTTAAAGAAAAGTCGAAATTTAGGAAAACTAGGACCATTTTTGAACCGCAATAGTATAACAGTATTCTTTCCTTGAATGTTTAGATTAGTATTTCCAATAATTAGCTTCAAATAAAAACAGTAGAGAAAACTACTTTTCAAAATTGTTAATAATTTCGTAATAATAAATATTAAAAAGTAATGAATATTTTTTTTATTTTAGTAAAAATTTTGAATAAATCTAGTGTAGGATATCAAACAAATTTTATTTATAAATAATTAAATTCTGTTGTGTCCAAATTTGAAACAGAATTTAACAATAATAATAATGACAAAAATGCACTCCTTGATGTACAGAAATACAAAAATACTATTTCCCCAAGAGTTACGAGGAATATCCAAAAGCAATAGTTCAAGAAATACTTCAAAATTACAAATTGATGAGTATTCTATTAAAATGCCACGGATGAATGAACTGTGTTGTAGGAAAGCAGGGCCAAAGAATTTTAAAATAATCTGGAATCTTTAATGAAAAATTTAAGGTAAACAAACATAAATAAACAAACGTATATACATATCATCATACATATTTAGTATTTACACATGTATATGTGCAGAAGAGGCATTCTTGGCTATAAATGGTCAAAATTTCTTTTGGGAACTATTTTCGTTGTGTCCCACCAGAAGAGATCCAATTAAAAAAAAATGATCTCTATGAAATTTAAGTTCAATCGGATAAGAGAAAAACGTAGCCCAAAGCCTTTCAAGTTTTATATGTAAAGCCATAAATATGCATGCGACTTATTATCAACAGCCACTTCTTCGAGTCCTATTCCAAGATTATACATCTTAAGTATTTAGCTACTTTCCCAAACCCGTTCTTGCGGAAATCGCTCGTTCGGTCTAAACGCACCTTTAGATAACAGAAGCTCTTGCAGTTGTTCTACCTGAGACTACATGACCTAAGTAGTCTGGCTGGTTGTTCAGTCTCTGCCTTGGCTTTAAAGAGTTAATAGAATAAAGCAAATACATTGCATGATTTAAGTATTATTACTTTCGGGGCAAAGGATTTAACAAATACAATTACAAAAATGTTTTCCTGATGCAATCTATGTGTATATTTATAAAAGAAGAAGTCCTGACTGACTGACTGACTCATCAACGCCCAGCTCAAACCGTTTAACTTAGGAACATGAAATTTGGAAGGTACATTGGTTTCATGATGCAGGCACCCACTAAGAAAAGATTTTTAAAAATTCCATCCCCAAGGGGGTGAAAAGGGGTAATAAATGTATTTTCTCAGAGTCCCTAATATCTCTTAGGCCTGATTAGATATCAATTTTGTTCTTACTCACAAAGATTACCCACACAAATGCCTAAAAACCAATTTCAGGATTTTGCCCCAATCAATCTCTAAGGGGGTGGTGAAAAGGGGCGAAATCTGTTTCCATAGAGTCTTGGATATCTCTTACACCTTAAACGGAGCGCAGGTGTATTTTGCTACTTAAGAATGTGAATTCGACATTCTCTTCCTATTTGTAATAAATACAGCTTCTAATCATCATGAGTTATTTCAGTTCTGTACATAACCAGCTCTTGTGGTTATGTACGGAGAGAACATAACAGATGCGTTGCTTATTATGTGTTAGAAGTAAAGTATGCGTTGAAGCATAAAATAAAATGAAGACATCCTTCTAATATTGTAATGGAATTGCTTGACCTAACACACCACTGAATGGTCTTTCATGGAACTATTTAAAAAATAAACTCTATATAAGAGTTCCAACAGGGAACTACTGTATTGCTGTCAAATTAACGATAAACACATCGCACAATGTAAGATAAACATTACTGCATACATCCTGATGTAAGCAGTTTTCACATCATTTTCCATGGTTCGAGGTTCGATTAAACGCAATAACACAAAACTCTATCTCTCAATACAAAGGGGTAACAACTAATAGTTAAATAACAAGAGTATCAGCAATCTGTATGTCTGTCCTCAAATGGCAGCTCAGTACCAGATTGGCAGATGATCGCTGCTCGAAGCAACGAAGAAAACTGCTGACCATCTTCTATCTGCTGAACCGAGCACCAGTCGGCAATGTACATCAGTACACTCGGTGCTCGCAACAGTACAATTAACATTAATAAGAGAATGATATGATGTTATTCTTGCTATATTATTCTTCCTGCAAAGAATCGCAAGAGCCTGACCACAAAAGTGTATAATCACATTCAGAACAGTGTTTGCTACGATTCTGCTGTGAAAAATAGACATAAAAACAATGCATTACCTTCAAATCAAATTTTGGAAACACCTACACCTAAAAAGATTTTATTTGGTCCAACTTATGTTTCCCTTAAAACCAAGCAACTCACCCTGTACTCATGGTATTTATAACTTAACAAGCCGAACTTTATAAGCTCATACTACTCATTGTACTAAAAAAGAAAAATCATAGGAACGTATGTCCACGAATGCTTTGTTCTCAGTCTTTTAAAGCAAGCCAGGCCAGGAATTTGCTAGCACGAACAACCGCGAGTCCCCATGGTAGGGCACAACCATTGCTTGCAACCACCCGTGGTTGGTCTTCGAAGGCTAACAGAAATGATTGCATTCTGTTTACTCCAATAGCATCGGTGACGATACGTTTCGGAATAAATATCAGAATAAATATATCCGTACAAGTCACTTATATGTGCAGTGGATATCTGCTGTTTTGTTATTAGAATATCAATGTAGTATAAATGTAATACTACCATTTCCATTGTTATCTGATACCTAACTACGATTGTTTACATGCTGCTATCACGGTCAAACAGATTACAGTGATGTTTACATACTTAACATTCCATTTTAAACATTTCTTCAAATACAAAACTTTGAAAAACTACAAGCCAGAAATAAAGCATTTGTGAACATACGTCTACACGACTCACTTTTATCAATGTGCAATGAATAGAATATTCTCTTAAAGTCTGATCCTTTATTTTTGGAGCACACTATACAATGTATATTATATATAATAAATAAAATTTGTTATTAGTTCCTTAAGAATACTTTATGATTGAGACTCATCGAACGAAATAAATTAAGGGAATAATGAATGGTGACAGGAAATGTTGCAGGATGGGACAAAAACTAAATTAAAAATACAAAGTACTCAATAATTATAATGATTGTTTGACAGTCCATGGTTATCATGCTTTTGCAATGTAGTTTAGTATATTTATTTAAGATTTCTAAAGATTAGGGCAGACGACAAAGAATAATAGATGTATAAATTGGAAAGTTTGATTACTTCAAATGAATTGGAGGAGAGGTTATCGACATCCAGGTAAAGCGTGGAAAAAGATTCTGAAAAGAAAATTAAATTGAACAGAGCTTTAAACGGAACATTAGCAGAGGTTAAATTGGTTTTAATGTTCCAAACAAAATCGTTTTCAATTCATTTTGTCGCTGCAAGGTTAAAGTTAACACCATATTTTCCAGATTGAGATGCTTAAGTACAACTCACACTAACCATTTTTTCAGCTGACACGCCTTTCAGCTTTCCGTTCATGAATCTTCTTTTTCCTCCGTATCACGTCGACATTGAGTCACACCATTCACTTTTCTCCGGCTGACAATTTCACTGTAAAAATATGAATATTCCTTTTTTCATCGGGAGAAACTGGAAGGATAGAGAGAGAGCTGGAGAGAGCGAGGGGAACACTTGTCAAAGTGCTTTCTTTCTCTCTAGCGAGTGCGCTCCGTCTACTTTCTTCTTCCTTATGCGCCACCTTACTGCATCCCATCGAACAAGTGGTTCGTTCGAAGCTTAGGGCGGTATTCTCAGTCGTTGCTTATTCTTAAGTTCAGCTTAAGCATTTGCATAAGACCCTATCTAGATTCTTAGTCGGGAAATAAGCATCGACTCAAGCATCGACTCAGGCTGTGTTCCAATTCACGCATTATGCGCATAGACTGCAGAGAAAACCGTTCCGCTTCAGTCTATGCGTGCATTGGTTGCGTTGGTGGCGCATAGCATTCCCTAGAATTCTCCACTTCTAGCGCATGAAGCGTGCAGTGCATGCGCGCATGCGTATTTGTCGCTTTACGTACGCTTTGAAAAACATGCACGAAATTATGTGGTCCGCTACTCGAAGTGACAGAAAATATAACCTACATATATGCTACATGGCAATAAATGCTTATTGGATATTTCGTTCTTTTACGCTATATTTGTCACCTTTTTATAATTTAACATCCTTCCAAAATATTATTGTTTTCATTGATATGAAAATTCAATGTAGTGTATTACTATATTATTTCAACATGTGTTGTGAGGTAAGACCGGCCAAAATTGAGGGGTAATCGTAGCCAGCTTTTAACATTACTTTTTTTCTGGCTTAAATGCAACTGACATAAAAGAATTATGAATAAGGCAGAATGAAGCCAGGAATATTACTTTACACGCTTCCACATAAAAACCCAAAATGAAACAATTAAATTTTATGGGCATATAATAATATGAAGAATGTCCAGGATGGAATACCCCTGAAGAATACATTTGTGATTCATGTATACCAGCGCTGCACAAGGAGCAGTTTTCGGCGCCTAGCGGCGAGCAACCCACCTTTCCTGTTGCTAAGGTTAGAATCGGTGAGGAGAACTGCAGTAGTGTATGTGCGTGTTCGTAGGCTCGTAGCATAGGGATATATGACTGGGTTCCTTGTAGGGGCACCAGTGCAGAACAGGTCCCGTAATAAAATTCGGGGGGGTCATGAAATTTCCAAAATATTTGCTACTGCCGGCATTTGGTATGACTTGAAGGTTCAATTTTACTGATAATGACACATTTATTGCTAATATTACTTATTTTTTCATCCGACACGTAATATATTTATAAAGTTAATACTATACAAATAAATAGCTCGGACTCGAAGAAAACCAAATTTTAATGAAGGATATAACCTTAATGAAGGATATAAATTTTATATATTTTAAACCAAATTTTAATGAAGGATATATATCATTTACAATTCAGAAAGTTATATATAAAATTTATATATAACTTTCTGAATTGTAAATGATATATATCCTTCATTAAAATTTGGTTTTCTTCGAGTCCGAGCTATTTATTTGTATAGTATTAACTTTATAAATATATTACGTGTCGGATGAAAAAATAAGTAATATTAGCAATAAATGTGTCATTATCAGTAAAATTGAACCTTCAAGTCATACCAAATGCCGGCAGTAGCAAATATTTTGGAAATTTCATGACCCCCCCGAATTTTATTACGGGACCTGTTCTGCACTGGTGCCCCTACAAGGAACCCAGTCATATATCCCTATGCTACGAGCCTACGAACACGCACATACACTACTGCAGTTCTCCTCACCGATTCTAACCTTAGCAACAGGAAAGGTGGGTTGCTCGCCGCTAGGCGCCGAAAACTGCTCCTTGTGCAGCGCTGATGTATACAGTAATTAATTTTAAAACATAAAAATAATATTTTTTTTATTAATTTTACAGTTTTCCCACTTCTTTTATAAAGAAAAATAATGGCCAGAATTACCCCACGTTAATTCTGTAATTCCAATCAAATGGACATTTTTATGTTATTGCTTCAAACTTTGTTACAACGTAAATTTTTACTTTCTCTGTTATAAGAATAAAAACTAATTAGACACTTCAAACTAGCAATTCATATAAAAAAACAGAATACAGAAGCACACGTAAAGCGACAAATACGCATGCGCGTAATATGCGCATTGACTGCTGTTGCGTTATCCGCTGGTGTTAATCCATGTATTATATGAAGTTAGCTATAAGTCATAGTTACATCGAAGTTAGATGTAGAGCGGGATTCAAAATCCTTTTGAATTGAAGGATAGGAATAATATATATAGATTCAAAGCGAACGGAACATTAAGGTCTTAAGCAAATGTGAAACGGAGGACAAGGAAGAGTTTATTGTAGAGCGCGTTATGCTTCTTAGGGGGGTTTTCCTTGCTAGTTTTGAATGTTTCAAGTTACCGTTAGACCAGGCGAGGATAGTAAATAGCTTAACTTTCTCCTCTGCACATCTGCGTGCCAAATTTCGTTGAGCGAGCGGCTGCGCGTGTCATAAAAGTACTTAAAACTCTGTCCTCCCTTTCAATAACTGTCGATGTCCTGTTAGGGTAAAAACTCCGGTCGAGGAAGGCTGAAAGTCATAAAGCCATAAACTTTCTCCGAGTGACGTCGTCTTGACCTCGAGGGTTGCGCTTACTTACCTGCGAGATATGTATATACTGTACGTAGCCTATGTACTACCCCTATGTAATCGGAAAACGTACCTCGATCACCAGAGGAGAGTGGGAGGAAGCATGAAGGAAGGGCGAAGGACAGCCCACTAACGAAGCTAGAGGGATGACACCGTCTTGATTGGGCGAAAGGATCCGGAGAGGGAGTCCGAGGAAGACTTCAAACTTAAAGGAGTAGGGACTCGGAGGTGACAAGCGAGGCGTTATTTTTGTAAAAGGGCAGATCAAACTTGTCAGCAGAGTTGAAATAGTTTACATAGATTACATAGAAAATATACAAATAGTTTTTGAACATTTTACTTTGTGAAATCATTTCAAATACCCGCGCACTCCAACGAGCTGAATGCTTCAGCATTCCACGGGCACCAACCCGCGTTCCATTCAGATAATCACCGCCGGGACGCGCAACACTGCCCATGCTTTTATTTTCTGCACTTGCTGCACGCATTATAAGCTAGAGGTTGTGTTCCGATTCACGCATTATGCGCATAGACCGCAGCGCAGACGCTGCGCGCATGAACCGCGTTCAATCAGTCAGTGCCGGTAAAATCGAAGAATATTCCAAGTCATTTCATCCATCAATATCCAGACAAATCATCCAGACGTATCCAGAAGGCAAACGTAATTATGGAATTGAATAATTTCCAATTATCTACGTCGCGAAAATCGAGAGTCACATTATCTGCAAGACAGAAAAATAGGGTTATACGCGAAGTGCAAATATTTAGCGTCTTGTTTCGTAAATAATAATTTAACACATGTTTTATTATAAATGTTAATGTTCGCAGGAGCATGGATGATCGCCTAGGGTGTGTGCTGTGCGGAGATGGAGCTGAAGTAAGTATCGCATGTATCCTGTTTATTCAACGTTACGTTTAATTTTATACTAATGTTCTATTTGTTTTCAGCGCTAACACAATACGGAATATGGTGATTCTACAGGAAAAAAGAAGTCGAAACGGGACGTATTGTATGTGAATTTATAAATGTAAATATTGAATGTTCTTCCTCGAATTTATATGCGCTATTTATATTATTTTGTAACATTTGTAATTGCCAATCACGTATTATTAAACAATGAATAAATACTTTTTGAAATAAGTGGAATTAATTATTTAATAAACTGTAGAATCTGCTTGCTTTATTATTTGGGGTTAGGGATACACCTACAGCAGTAATGTACGTTTGTGTTGGTGAGTAGGTCCATGTGACGTCACGCAGAGGGAATTGTTTGGCTATTGTGGCCTACAGATGGCGCTGTTGGATGTGTCAGGCTAGAGACACTATAATAAGAGTCTGGACACGAGAAGGCCACTTTTTGATTGGTCCGCCATGTTTGATCGAAATCACACGAGAGAGAAAGAGATATACGCCATTTCACTCTTAACAACTCTTACGTTTATGGCGGTATTTTACTATCTATTAATCTGAAAATGTGCATCGTGGTTTTTGATTGGCCCGTCATTTTTCATCTATTCCCGCTGATTTTTAAATCTGTCCATTATACCAAGATAATGAAGATATAAAGTAAAAAACTAAATCTTGTGTTCGATTTGATATATATTTTTTTATTATACTTATTTAAATGCGCAATGCATTTCCGCCATAAACGTAAGAGTTGTTAAGAGTAGTCAAGAGTGAAATGGTGTATATCTCTTTCTCTCTCGTGGGATTTCGATCAAACATGGCGGACTGTCACTCGTGTCCAGACTCTTATTATAGTGTCTCTAGGAGGGAAGTGTTGCGACTCCCGTCTAGCGGCGTGTAGTTTAAGCTTTAGATGCGCGAAGTTCAAATCGGATCACACTAATGTAATAGGAAAGGGAGATTAGGTGAAGTTCGCACAAGGCCGAGGGGTTTGAAAATAGTTAAATATTCTTTTAATAAGGGAACCTCAAGATTATAAACTAATCGATACTAGTCGATACTAATCGATACCCACTTGGATACGGGTGTTTGAATAAATGAACTTCTCCTTCCTCCTTTCTCCTAGGTGTGCGATTCCAGCGCAACGTTGTTAAACGCTTGATTTCGTAAAAGTTGATAACCGAAAGGAATCGGATCAACGAATAAGAATTTAGCTAGTTAAATAGTAAATTTGCGATTGGCTCGCGGTAACCAAGCCATTTTGAAATTAACAAAAGGAAAAGCGAAGGGTTTTTCGGAAGCGTCACTCGAGCCCCAAAAGCTGTAACGAGCAGTCGCATAAAAAAGGAGTTCTTTAGAAATCGAGATTGTGTTACAAACTTTTATTTCATTCATTAAAGTTATAAGTTATTGTGTTCAAGTCGTTTCATTCTGTTCTTATTATTATAGTTTTCATTATTTTTAACACCAAAATAATCAGCGTCCAAGGAGCAGAGTGCCTTAGCACTTCACGGGCATCGACCCTCGCCGAATTCCCTGAGAAGGATCCAGGAGGACCAGCCGACCACGCAACAATATAATTACGATCGAACTTCACTTCAGGTAAGTTCGTTTGATCGTTTAATAATCCGCGTCCAAGGAGCAGAATGCCTTAGCACTCCACGGGCATCGACCCTCGCCGAATTCCCTACGAGGGATCCAGGAGAACCAGCCGGCCACGCAACAAAGCACAGGCGGCGCGCTCTGGCGAGACCGTCACAACTCACGATCACTTTTAAACTACTACACAATGAAGTTCTCGCTTTACCGCCTTTGCGGCGTTGCCGCGTCAAACCTTTCAGTCACTTAACCATAGGATTTAACAGCGCAAAGAAACATGCGCGACAGTTAAATACCACCTAGCATCAGACTAGCGACTGGCTGATCGGGACTTTAGTCAGAGGTGAAGAAATCGGCCGTTATTCGTCAAGATCGTCTCTTTCTATAACCCAGATAGCACAACGTCTGGTAAAGTCTTAAAGACGTCCAAAAGGCGTCTTAAAGACGTCTTGTTGCAAATCAAGACGTTCAGACCTAAAATGGACATAAACTAGACGTCTCTAAGACAAGGTGTGCTATCTGGGAAGAGTACGTGTAAAATCAGTACCCTTAAAAACCCAGCTATTGCTTCTTCTGTAAGTAAAACTTAATTCCTACAAGTTGTTCATCGTTAAATCTTTCCTGCGCAGCTTCTATTCCCTGATCTAAAATTTCATGTACTCTAGTACCGAACTCCTCAATGGTTTCGTGTTCTGTCCGCTGTATAATTTGTAACTTATCTTGTGCATTTTTGATATCGAAACTTTGCTCATACGCGGCTTTTATTAAATTAATCAACTCCTCTACGGTCTTGGGTTCATTCCCATCAACTATTCTACTATAATCGCGTTTCTGCATTCTATTACGTATTATGGCCAATAAATAAACTTTATCTTCAAGTCTAGCTAAAGAATCTGCGAGTCTACACTGACTAATAAAATTATTTATAGAACTTGGTTTCCCATCAAAATGTGGAATGAACTTCGCAATCAAATTAAAGGACATGTGCAATGCAGCTGTAGGAAACCCAGAAGATGACCCCGACGTATCTACCATATTCGTGCTACTAGATGAAATGGATCCATTATCCGGAAGGGACATATTAAATCTTGGAAGAGGAGTAGAATGTGCCGATACCAAACGTAACCCATCAGATTGAAGTTCAGAAGTGAGCGCTGATACACTACTTGTTCCTACTATTAACTCTTCTATCTCAAAAATACTACCACCACTCAGACTAGAGTTACATCTTTTCTTAAATAGCCTGTATCTTTTTGCAAACGGCGGCATTTTTAAAGATAATAAGCGAATACAATTCAGGAATAAAGTCACTTATGGATTATTATTTCGTCCAGTACTCCAGCCCTTATACGGATGTCCTAGCTGCATCCATACCCACACAGCACACAACCGTCCTCAGCACGTCCCGGGGACGTACGTCCCAGTCGTACCGCACGTCCCAGGGACGTCCCGAATTTCCCACGAACGGCTTACATATGTCCTCTGAACGACGAATGTTACCAAACGAGTGGTCCCGGGTACGTCCCGCACACAGCACACAATCGTCCTCAGCACGTCCCAGGGACATCCGCCCCAGTCGATCGGGACGTCCCGAATTTCCCACGAACGGCTTATATACGTCCCCTGAACGACGAATATTACAAAAAAAGACGTAATTAAGACCTATTTATCGATAAAATAGGCGATCTAATTGGACCGTCTATGCAGTGGGTCACCCACCCTAGAAAAGGAAAGAAGGATTTTTTTTATAGTCTGTTTAGTAGAGAGAAAGAGGGGAGCTCCACTTCGCCTCTTTAATCCCCTGGGACCGTCCCTCTGGGCAGGAGCCCAGTTACCGGCCTGTGGTAGGTATACTGTGGGATTACCAGCAGCAGCTAGAAGCCGAAGCTAAGAGTAACTTGCGGAAAAGTTTCAAAAAACCGCAATGCCTTAGAAAAGGAAAGAAGGACTGCGACGGAACTTGCATATATATACTAACTGGGTCCACGACACTGATATGTATATACTACTGGATAGCGTATCCCGTGTTAAAACCGTGTGCCAACTTGAAGATCCCGCCGCCATTTTAATTTGAGTAAGATTCTCACTTTCCAGCGGTAAATTTGAACGGTAATAAAGGGAGATATACATAACGAATAAGTGCATGTAAAAAATTATTATTTTAAATAAAAGATGTAATAAAAAATAAACGTACATAAAACAAAAGGAAATGTATAGATGGCCCAAAATAAGAAAATAGATAATGAACTGATTAAGTTTAAGACAAAAGACCATTAAATATAAATATGAAAACTTTTTTTATTAAATTCAATAAAAGTACACATATATAAGATATAAAATTATATGACAGATATAAAAATTGACGTAAATTTAAAATATATATTGTAGCCGTTGGGAAGGCGTTGAATCGATCTTTTAATTGAAATTTCATCTAACATGAAACTGACCAGAACTTTCTTGGTGTATTTTTTTGCTTCTGCTGCTTTAAACTTCAAAGCTTGGAAGCTTTCGAGGGTAAACCCCGGTTCACCGTCGACCGCAGAATACCATGAACGTATGGTACTCGGATCTGGCAAAGCTTTGCAAAATTTGCGCCTCACAAAGCCGTACGCTCTAGGAGAGTAGAAATGCAGTGGCATAGCAAATGCTCTAAGTGCTGCTGGATATTTTGCGCTCGATATACCTGACAGTTTCTTCTTATCTTGTACTTGTTGCTCTTTTACATTACTTTGATTTTTAATGAATCGTTTTAAAAATTGGGAAACGTCAGTATCTGCAATGGATTCCAAGCATTCCAATGCCGAGTCTGGAAGAGATGGATTTTTTCGTAACGCACTCACAATTTGTTTTAAAGAAGTTACTTGCCGCTTCAACCGAGAAATGTGCTGCTTTTGAGCATGTTTTTCCAGCTTCAACGCTTGTATTCGCTTTTCCTGCAATAACATTTTTTTCATCATCGACCTCGAACTTGTTTGATATCGATGATCATGGGCGACATGAGGTAGTTGGTGTTTGTCCATTTCTCTGCATACAAGTATTTGCCGCTTCGCTTGCTGTACTCGTAGAAGGTACTTCATTCACCTGGCATTGTTTCTTATCTACGCATAATATATTATTAGTTATTTATACACTATTATTTGAATCGAATTTCATATTCACATAACTGATTTGTAACAAAAGTATTAATTTAAAAGTTATAAATATGATATTTCCTTCATTGCAATAAAGATATGAAATTAATTGCTAAACTTTTGAACAATGATATAATTTATATGACGCTTAAATTTTAGAACAATTTATTTGAATTCACCTGAATCACTGGTACTTGCTTCAATTGGATTTACCATACTGTAGTTAGTGTCAGTTTTTGACATTCTTGGAGGAGGTAAATCAAGTGATAAACGGTGCTTTTCACGCCCTTCATACGCTGCTAATATTTCTGGCGACAATGACGGATCTGTTTCCATATGTGATGCAGAGGGTTAAGAATTGCTGTTGAGTTCTGCAGCAGGTGTTTCTAAAAATAGTATTTTACTATAATGTGCATTATATTCCAAAAGTAAAATAAAGCATATATAAAAAACACAAACAATCTTACTGTCAATTAGCGGCAACTTAAGTATCGTAGGAACCGCATTGCTCTTTAGAGTTAACGTACAGGCATTACGACCTGTTTTACGAAAACAATCTTTTTCAAAATGCTCACTACAAAGCACACTTCTCTCATTGGGAACAAAGTCCTTTACAGCCATTGCTGCAATCCACTTCTGATGTAGTTCTGCATTATTTAATGAAAATCTGCAAAATAAGGAAGTCATGTTTCAAATTAATCTCAAACACTGAAACAATATTAATGAACTTATGTAAAATAATTTATGGAAAAACTTCTTAAATTAGAGTGATATCATTCTTCATTGTACTATAAATAATTAAACAATTGCATTTGGTTATTTTATAATAAATTTTATTTTAGTCACTTTAACTTAAAAATACGCTGCTTAATTTGAATAATTCAGATATTACTTGCGAAATGATATGTTTTTATCCTGTCCTTTTTTAGCATGACAAAAGCCACAACCAGCTTTGTATTGCCCAAAAATGGTAGGAATGCTTCCAGGGAGAAGACAACCTTTGCCAGTGCCTTCGTGCCTTCATTTTTTTTCGAAATGACTGGAACATAACATGGCGTTTTTTGGTGGCACAAAATTGGAGCCCAAACCCATGTTGTCTAGCCATTCTGTGGCTATTAACGGAAAACTATATGAAAGAAACAAAAATATTTTTTATTTCCTTAGGAATATTTATTATGAGTAAGAAGTTCCACTTAACCTACAAGTAGCATATAAATGTTATCTAGAGACGCGGTACCGTCTCGACGCCAACTTTTACTTACCCGTGATATGTTATATTGTCCCCCAATTTTTTTGCACCGCAAAACATGTATGTTCTTACCATTTTGATTCTGTCGTAATCAGGCACCAACTATGTATTTATTGCTTGTTTGCTTTGGCCAGCTATGACTTCGCGTCGTTGTGTGACGTCACACGTGAGAATCGTACTCAGATCAAAATGGCTTCTATTTGGCACAAGCCGCCTATCCTCGTTCACTATCCAGTAGTATATACAGATCAGTGGTCCACGATCACCGGCGAGAAATTCTCGAGCCGCGTCGCCCTCTGGTGGAGCTTAAGGAATTGTACACCCCGCAAAGACACGTCCCATACGCATCCCCAAGACGTGTACAATTCCTTAAGCTCCACCAGAGGGCGACGCGGCTCGAGAATTTCTCGCCGGTGATCGTGGACCCAGTTAGTATATATATGCAAGTTCCGTCGCAGTCCTTCTTTCCTTTTCTAAGGCATTGCGGTTTTTTGAAACTTTTCCGCAAGTTACTCTTAGCTTCGGCTTCTAGCTGCTGCTGGTAATCCCACAGTATACCTACCACAGGCCGGTAACTGGGCTCCTGCCCAGAGGGACGGTCCCAGGGGATTAAAGAGGCGAAGTGGAGCTCCCCTCTTTCTCTCTACTAAACAGACTATAAAAAAAATCCTTCTTTCCTTTTCTAGGGTGGGTGACCCACTGCATAGACGGTCCAATTAGATCGCCTATTTTATCGATAAATAGGTCTTAATTACGTCTTTTTTTGTAATATTCGTCGTTCAGGGGACGTATATAAGCCGTTCGTGGGAAATTCGGGACGTCCCAGGGACGTGCGGTACGACTGGGACGTACGTCCCCGGAACGTGCTGAGGACGGTTGTGTGCTGGGTGGGAATGTCCCAAAATCGTCCCAAAATCATCCCAAAATCGTCCCATACACGTCATACACACGTCGCGGGGACGTTTTGTTACCAATCGGGACATTCAGGACCTACAGACCTAGAACGGACCTAAAACAGACGTCCTCGGGACATTGTGTGCTGTGTGGGTAGTTGACTGCGTTGATCTGGTGTACCTCGATGATGCAGTTGACTTCAACCCCGTGAAGAATCGTCCGAGCGTCCAAGTCCTTCGAGTCCTTTTCTTAACCGTCCGTGAAGTCTCCGAAGTAGCTCAGCAAATGATGCGGATAATGACCGAGTGCATGTGATTTCAAGGAATTATTCGCACGGCCACTGAAATCACCCGTCTCTGGCATTCACCCTTGCTCTCAGGAAAACCGCGCAAAACCCGAGAGAGAGAGGCTGCACTTAATAACTTTCGATGCTTGTGTCCATTTGTACGATCACAGAATTATTTAAATAAAAGTTTATAATAATTCCCGTTAAATTGCTTAAATACGCACTCACGAGCCGGCAAAGTCACTCACAAAAGTGTTCAAAAGTTTATAAAGCCGAACTTTAGCACTGAATTGACTTCTAAATTTCCCACAATTTATTTAAAATATCCCACCGCTGTCACCAAATTTTGTTACGTATTTTAGCGGGGAAATTGGAATGAGGACGCGGGTTGGTGCCCGTGGAGCGCTGAACCGCTCTGCTCGTCGGAGTGCGCGGGAATTTGAAATAATATAAAGTACCCCCACAGCACAACTTGTCAATACTACGTAACACGAAAGTCACAAATTCTGTAACTTTTGTTACATGTACAAAATATAACCGCTGCGTAATACGGGTGTCACAATGTTCTGTAACTTTTGTTACATAGATAGAACATAGCAGCAACATAACCTATAAACATAACTGAAAAGTCACACAAAACATATAATTTTTATGTAACTCTTCTTACGTATAGGCTACATATTAATCCAGATGTAAATGTCATAGAATGTAGGTGTCACAAGTATTCCGTAATTTTTGTTTCATAAATAGAACATAACAGCGACATAAACGATAAATATAATTTATCGGTTGCTTGACGTGACTGTGTTGTGACCTTCGAAACGTGGTAACGGTGGTAACGTTTCCTGCTGCTAAACTCCTGCACGGAACGTGTTACAATAAGGACTGCGTTTAGCATCGGTATGTTTAGAATGCAAAATCTAGCGTTTACGCGAGGATTAAACGTGGCGTGTTGCAATAAACAATTATTACATTGGTTTTAGGTTAAGTTGGATACATATTTGAATTAATATGTCAGACAGAAAACGTTTGAGAAGAGATTTTAAAACATACTCTTCTCGACATCAAAGGAGGATAGTCGATCAATATGTGAAGTATCGAATAAGTGAAATTGAAGCCAAGGATAAAAAAAACAGGTATAATATCCAAGATTTTACAGAACTTAGTGATCCAGTATCAGATAATGGATACTTTCAAGATACTTCACAATCAGACTCTGTTCAAGATATTGCACAATCACTCTCCATTCAAAATATTGCACGTTTTCATAAGGATTTACCAGAATACGAAGAATATCAATGCGAATATAATGCCAATATAAGCAGTGAAGAATCATTGAATACTGGCTCTAATAAGACAGACAAACCAAAATGGGAAAATTTAAGAATGGATTTGGCTAGTTGGGCAGTAAATAATAACATTACACATAAAGCAATGAATGAATTATTACAACTGTTATCTTCATATAATGCACCAACTTTTCATTTACCGAAAGATGCACGCACACTAGTGGGAACTCCTCGTTCCATCAATTGTGAAAACATTCAGGGAGGGGAATATTTGCACTTTGGCTTAAAAAATACTCTTATTTCCATCGCTGAAATGTATGAAAGAGAAAATATAAGAATGAACAATATAGACCTATCATTAAATATTGATGGCTTACCAGTTTCTAGATCTTCTTCGAATGTGTTCTGGCCAATTTTGATATCCGAAGAAATTTTCAAATCGGTTTATATAGTGGGAATATTTTATGGTCATGGTAAACCAAAGTCAGCAAATGAATTCATGCAAAAACTTGTGGATGAATTGAAAAATATGCAAAATACTTTCACATATAAAAAACAAAATATATCTGTCAACATAACAAAAATAATTTGTGATGCGCCTGCAAAGGCATTTTTATTACATACAAAAGGCCATGCAGGATATTCCAGTTGTTCGAAGTGCATGATTGTTGGTCAAACAATTAATAAGAGTCTTTGTTTCCCCTTTATGGAAAATCCAGCTCCTTTAAGGACTGATGAAGATTTTCGCCAACAGAAAGATAAGAATTACCATACTGGATAAAGCTGTTTATTAGAAATAGAAAATATTGGTTTAGTGTCAAATGTACCCCTAGATTACATGCATTTAATTTGCCTAGGGGTAATGAGAAAATTGTTATTACTATGGACACAAGGTCCACTATCAGTGAGAATAAGCGCAACTTTAAGAGAATGTGTTTCAGAAAAATTGACATCTATAGGAACCTCTACGCCTATTGAATTTTCAAGAAAGCCAAGAAGTCTCAAAGATCTAAAATACTGGAAGGCCTCAGAATTGAGGTCTTTCTTGTTGTATACAGGTCCAATTGTATTACAACCTGTTTTACACAAAAAGATATATGAACATTTTTTATGTTTACATGTGGCCATTTCAATATTAATTACACCAACCCTAATTATCACTGAAGAGAATATACAATATGCTGAAAATCTGTTGCAATACTTCCTAAAAAAGTTTGACATATTATATGGGAAACAATTAGCATCACACAATATTCATAATTTACTTCACATATCTAATGACACCAAAAATTTTGGTGCTCTAGATAATTATAGTGCTTTTCATTTCGAAAACTTCTTAGGCAAATTAAAAAAAGTACTAAGAAAAGCAGAAAAACCTCTGCAGCAATTGGCAAAGAGATATGGAGAAGTGCAATATGCAGGTATGTCAAGACCATTGACAAAATCAGGAGAAATTATTATGAAAGAGAATCACGAAAATGGCCCTATAGTATCTTTCTTTCACAACAAAAATATTACACAATATAAAAAAATGCAGAATGACACGCTTTATTTAAACTGCAACAATGATGGAAATAATTGTGTCATGTTAAAAAACAAAATAGCTGTTTCTATTTTAAATATAATAAAAACAGGGAAAGATATTTACATCGTAGGACACAAATTTAATATAATGAAGAATTTATATGAGAAACCATGCCCTTCTTCATTTTTACAAATTTTTATTGTTACTAAAGATAAACAGTTACAATATTGGCCTATATCGCATATAACGCATAAATTATGGGTTATGAAAAAAAGGGAAAATGAGTATTATGCAATGCCGCTGCGACATAAAGTAAATTAAAGACAATTTTTCTTTAAGTCGTTAAATCTCGTAGTAACAAAGCAGAAGACAAGTTGTGAACGCTCGGAAATTGATAATTGTTGCGAACAATTGCGAATCGTACGTTGCGAACAGTTGCGAATCGTACGTTGCAATTTGCGTTCTAGATCAGTCTGGATTGTATTCGATCGAGTAACGTGCGGGTGAAAATTTTAGCGTCTTTATCTCTGTTTTGGCTTGACGTTCTTGTTTAAACGAGAACAAAGGAAGGTATACATTTTAATTCGGCAAAGTACACGCTCGTACACACAGGTTGTCGCGCGGGCACCGAATACCGAATATAGTCGGGGCTCGTAGCCAAAGGATTAATCTGTGTTTCAAACTTCTTCAGTTTACATATTACTTTTATTGTTCAAACCTAAATATACATTAATTAACATGGAGTATGCAGTGGTACAATTTGAGGATGGTATCTATTCTGAACTACCAATAAATTGGATCATAGATGATTGTGATTCTGCTTTGACTTATTGCTGGTGGCCACCAAGTAATATTAAAAACTTATCAACCTTAATGACAAGGAAAACACCTGCAAATCCGAAGACATGGCAAAAACATTGTGTTTCCATAATAAACGTCTGCTGTAAGTATTATTAAAATATTATCTATTTTATTCCATCAAAGAAATTCACATGAATAAACATTTTTCATAATCTCTGTAGCCACGCTTGCAAAAGCAAGACAAATTGCAGAAAATTCGGATTATTGTACAACGGACGATAATAAAGGCAAAGGTAGAAGAACAAAATTTCTAAACAGCAAATATATAGATGAGGATGAGTCTTCCAATACAGGCAGCATGAAGGATGTAGATGATCCAATAGAAGAAAATGATTGTAAGTTGTATGCTTTTAAATATGTATAATACATTATTCATTAATTGATTGCATATATTTTGCAGTGCCTTTACCTGCATATCCACAAGCAAAAATAATGTCTGAATCAGGTAAACGTGCATAATAATGATAATAATAATGATGATAGTAATAATAATTTGCTCGTTCTCTTGGCCTGTTGATGTTGGAGGCGACAGCCGACCTGTGTATTATATTACCTTAGAATAATAATACTAATAACGTATTACAAAATCGTATGTTTTACAGAATCTCAGGCTTTGTTGAAAGGTATAGATGAACATCTTTCTCCAATTCAATATTCTCCGCTTGTTGAAGACATGATTTATAACACAGCTTCGTCGAAAGATGCTATAGATGAACATCTTTCGCGTATTGAGTATTCTCCACTTGCTGAAGAGGTGATTTACACTACAGTTTACAAACATGTGTTATATTAATCTAATAGCAATTGAAAAATTCACACATTAAATTTGTTATAGGTTATCGAGGAGGAAAGTGTAGCGGTAAGGGACAATACTACCAATAAAAACAATTTATTAGTGGCAGCAGGTAAATACTTGAAATAAATTTATTGAATCATTGTTCAGTTATGTCTTCACGTAATTAATTATTGTCTTTGAGTGTATATAAATTATTCATTTATTCTTTGTAGATCACTTTTCGATAATAATTAGAATGTTAACAAAAATAGAGATTAAAATAGAAAATCTACATCAACGTTTGGACAAATTAACAATAAATAATAACACATTAGTGGGTTCTACGGAGATTGTAAAAAAATACTTCCCTCTCCGAACTATTGAAGAGGTTACAAATTTTGAGAAGCAATTACAAAATACAGCAATTGCTAAGGAATTTGTAAGTAAAAGAGAAATATTATACATTCAATACAAAATGCATGTGTTAACATTCAGTTATATAAAATGATTGATTCAGGTGTCTTATTTCGTGTTTCCTTTTGCAGTTTATTTATATTGATAGATTCGGGGGAAAAACGCCAGCAGATAATGTTCGGCAAATATTGAGCAACCTATTTAGTTCAGAATTTGCCGCGTTATACACGTGGAAAGGGAGGAGGAATAATATTAACATTTCGCAATTACAAATGGTGCGAATAATAAAAGGTATTTACACACTTATTTTATGAACCCTTTATATTAAAACTGCGAGCTAATGTATACAATATTATTTTTTTATTCAGATAAAATAATAGATAGTAATCCGAACTTCCGCGAAGTCGATTTTAATAAGGAAGGAGCGGAATGGTTTCGACTGGGATTGCAAAGAAAGTGTAGGGAGAAGAAATAATATTAATACTAGTTTTTAAAATATTTTTTACTTTCAAATATATATATATATATATGTATGTGACCCGTTATATATAATATAAAGTTTATACCAAAAAATTCTAACAAATATTTAACTTTTTTTTAATTAAATTATCCTTCCAAATACCAATAGTGTAATTATTCATAAGGTAACAATAAAGTTATTGCTGTTATCCTGCTGCTACGTAACAGACAGATAACAGAGAAAGGTAAAATTTATATAAAAGTATGACCTTAATGTGACGCGTACTGTTATGTAAATGAGGCGGACATTTCCACCCTGATGATACCTTCATGTGACCCCCATGTGACGTAACCAAAAATTGATGGTTACGTAGCAGTTACGTACAAGATACGTTTTGGTGCTGTGGGGGTACACGAAACTATTTTGAGTTAAACTTCGAACTGTATTTGAACTATTCAGTAAGCTGGCTGTCGACAGAATGAATGCAGTGTACAAGAAAACGCGCCGAGCTCATCGGCGAAGTCGCTGCTAAGATCCTGTTGATCCTCCCCTAGATCCTTGTTGTCCAATCAGCACGATTGCATCCCTCAAGCTTCGTCAGTGGGTTGTCCTTCGCCCTTCCTTCACACTTCCTCCCACTCTCGTCTGGTGATCGAGGCACGCTCCCCGTTTTACATATAGTGGTACATAGGCTACGTAGAGTACATACATATCTCGCAGGTAAGTAAGCGCAACCCTCGGGGTCAAGACTACGTCACTCGGAGAAAGTTTATGGCTTTATGACTTTCAGCCTTCGTCGACCAGAGTTTTTACCCTAACAGGACATCGACAGTTATTGAAAGGGAGGACAGAATTTTAAGTACTTTTACGAGACGTACCGTTGCCCGCTCGACGAAATTTGGCACGCAGATGTGCAAAGGAAAAAGTTAAGCTATTTACTACCCTCGTCTGGTCTAACAGTAACTTGAAACATTGAAAACTAGCAAGGAAAACCCCCCCATGAAGCACAACGCGCTCTACAATAAACTCTTTCTCATCCTCCGTTTCAAATCTCGCTCCTACGTACTCTACATATCGATTATATACATTTCCGCGGCCATATTCAAGCGATAGCGTAACAGTAGGAAAAATATAGTTCTTTCTGCCTCGCTTGTTGGTTGCATGAAAATACTATAGAATACTGTATGGGTGCGTTCCGATTCACGCAGTGAGTGCAGAGATCGCAGCGTAGTCGCTGCGCGTATTCATATCGTTCCGTTTGGTTACTGCGGTTCATGCGTTCTTGAAATTTGAAAATACTACTATGGAGAAAGAAACATTGTTTACAATAACCTCGATATTATTAAATAATACTGATGAAAGCGAAAATGAAGATGATTGGAAATAGAGAAATTCAAATAATCAAAGATTGTAAATAAACACGCATGCGCGCTGCGCAGTGACTGCTTCACCTCTGAAATTTCTGCGTTTGCTGCACGCTCGCTGGCATCGTATTGGTGGAAAGTGAGAGAAATACTAGGGAATCACACGATGCCACCAATAAGATTCCACCAATTTCATGCACTCACTGCGGTAAATCGGAACGCACCGTATATTGAATACGTCGATTACGTCAAAACTGTCACTTTCCTAACCCCAAAAAAGTGTTTAAAGCGTGTGAAAGTCAGTGAAAGTGATACGAAAGCGTGGTCTTATTTTTCAGTACTTTTAATAGTATTAACAATTAATGTTTTGTAATTCTTTATTAAAAATTAATACAAAATGAATCGTGAAAGGTAAAGTAATGAATGTACGATAATAAATAAAATTTATTTGAATTGAAAATTATAGTAGTAAAATATGTTTATTTTCTGCCTTTCGCATCTCTCATTTCCTCCCATTTCAACTTTTTCTCTGCTTGCTTCGCGTCTATTTCCGTCCAACATTGTTGTACTATTTTATTCTTATTCAGCCGTTTCGTTTTCTCCTCATATTTTATTGCTCTTTTCCCCGCTTCTATCCTTACTTTGTCCGTTTTTGTTTCCTCCAGAATTAGATACGCTGGTATATCGAAGTCCAAACCTAAGGTCCACCTTATGTATTTCTCCTGTATTTTTTCTACCTTTTTTGCTTCCATCCATCCCCAAATTTCTGAAGCGTGCAGCAAGATACTTTTCAATATGCTTCTGAATATTCTCATTCTTCTCTCAAAATTGTTCTTGAACATTCTTTGTCCTATTTCCTATATCTGCGCCATTGCAATTCTTGCTTTCTTTACGACTTCTCTTATGTGCATCTCTCTGCCCCCATTTTTGTGGAAATTATACCCTAAGTATTTGAACTCCTTTAATTCTTCCAAACTGTGCCCCTGCCAGTCCCATTCTTCTCTCTTCTTCTTTCCTCTTCCTTTATGGAAAATTTTGGTATTTTAAATGTATGTCACAGCGACTAAGCTCATTTATGCAAGAAGTTGTTGATTATGATTTTGTACAGAAAGTTAAGAATTTGACAGCAGTATTTCAAAACATTGAATTACAAGAAGAGATAATAAAATATAATGGCGAAATTTGCAGTGCTATGGAAAAAGAAGACTACCATAGTTATTTAAAAGCTTTCAAATCATGCCTAACAAATTTAAAGCCAATGCGTCAAGTGGTGGGCAATAGTCAAGTAGAATTTTGTCAAAGTATTATATCACTACTATTTGGCAGCCAATTTGAATTAGAACTAAAAGAAAATATTCGTATTTTGAAGTATATTCACGAAAAACTTAGTAATAAGCAACAATTGACGTATACAAGAGCCACGGAATTGAATGATTGGATTACACTTTTAAATAATACTGAAAATGAAAATATGAAAAAAAGTATTGAACACCAAATACAATGCCTCAGTGATCCAGTCACACTTACAGCACATATGTTACATCCTTGCTATAAAGGACGTAACATGGAGCACAATGAAATAGAGAATACAAAAATAATAATTGAATTTTTAATTACCGAGTTAAACGAAAGAGGTGTTCAAAGCTATTTTCAGTACCAGGATAAAAGTAATATTTTTGGAAAATTATCGGTTAACGATATTCAGTCACCAATAGTATATTGGCGTATATGCCAAGGGCAACATAGAGATTTGGCAAGTTTTGCTATAAAAATTTTACAGATTCCAGCTTTTACAAATGAAATTCGGACAAATGTGTCAGATGGCTTCACTGATCATGAACAAGAAAAAATGATGGAGTTATACTATTTATTAAAAATAAATGAGTGATTTGTGTTCAAGGTTTAAATTTTTATTTTATAAAAATAATTTAGGATTACAGTATATTTAGGATTACAGATTTTTTTATGTACATTATTTTTTACGAAATGTTAATTTTGAATAAATTTTATTTGAATTCTATGTAAAACTGTATTATAAACGTTATTACCATGTTTTGTAATTTTAATTTTAATACACTAACTTTAAAAATTATTTTTGTAAGATTACAATTTTTAAAAATTTTATTATAATACAAATAACTTCCGTCTTCATCAGTAGACAATTCTAACAAAGTCCTCTAGTTTCAGTGAATCATAAAATCCCACAAATTTTGCCAATTTGTGGTCTTTTAACCAATTTCTCGTTTTACAATGAACTTTGTGCTCATTGAGAAAATAGCTAATCCATATAAGATAATGACTTTCGTTAAACGTTGCTGTAGCGTTATTTTGAATTCTGTAAGAGATAACATGGCCACAACAGTTTTAATGTTAGCTATTGAATTTTTCCAACCATCAGTTAATAGTACTCCATATTGTGGTTCATCTTTCCTTATAGAATTAACAAGTTCTATTCCGTATCTAAAATTGTTGTGGATAATGTTTTCCTCGTAGGAGCCTTATACTGATGGACGATGGTCCAATTTATTGATAAACGCTTTAAAATGTGTTGATTCTACTATGCTAAGAAGTATATTGCAACCAAAAATAAAATTGACTAGTAATTGATCCATCTTTCTTTTCCTACAATAAAAATAGTCTTTATTAACATTATTTTTAATTCAAACAAATTATATTTATTATTCTATATGCATTTCTTTTACTAACCTATCAATATCCATTTTTCGTCAGTGTAACTTAATTTAATTTAATTTTTTTAATCAGAATTATAATTATTAATAAATTGGCATTCTTAATAACCTATGCGAAAAATGTTTTATAGGTTAGTTATTTTTATTCCAGCGCTATACGACGTTCACGACATACACGACATAAATGACGTACACGTGCGTACACGACGCATAAGACACGAGTCGTGTATAAAACAGAAATTTCGTGTCTTTACCCACCACTGCTGAACATAAGTCTAATCCGAAGATTACCGGAGGTGAAGAACTCGGCCGTAAATCATCTGAAAAAATGTTGAAGAAATAGTTTCAATTGTTTTCTCTATAACCATTTTAAAGAAATAAATTATAACTTGAGAAAATTGTGAATTCTGGGCATTTTCACTGCCAAAAGTTTAGCAAATAATGCTTAAGAAAGCATTTGTAAAGTGAAAAATACCTTTCCAGGATTAAAAATAAGACTCCAACTGTCGTTCGAATTCCTTACATCTAGATTTACTATGCGTAAGACGTAGCTATTCAAATATTTCAACTTTTGTCTGATATTGTACGTCCAATACATCCTTAAGTGCGTATGTATTCTCAGTCAAATAAGAATTTCTTAAGACGATCTTATTCGCGCAAAGTGAGGTTATATTTTCAAGTCAACCTTTTAGATGACTTAAGTCCAACTTATACGCTAGGGATGCCGATCTTTCCTATAGAATCGATTTTTCGATTCAATTCAGATCGTTATGCAAAGAATCGATTCGTAAAAAAATCGGAACCAAAAAATCGATCCCATCGAGATCGATTCATTAGAATAAAAAAAAATGGAGGGTAGTTTTGGACATCCTACATTGCAAAATGGGTGCAGTCAAAGGTTTTTTATGTCACAATGCGAACATGACTATAGATATAGGTTTTTATTTTTGTTTAGTTTAGTTTCTTGTAATCCTAACAAAATGTCATTAATTACTAGGAGCCAATCGGAGAATTATTAATAAGATAAATTTTTTATTCATCTTTATATTTCCTCTTGGATATCGATTTCTTACTTATCAAGTGTTCAATACCTTTGCGCTGGCTTTACACATTTAGGAGAACGGATAAAAGTGGAGTTCAAATGTTTAAACATCTGCTTCCAAGGATGTATTGATTAATTTATAATCTTGTAATATATCTATTAAAAGAACCTCTAACAGTTTTCAAACTCCTCGGAGTTGTGCTAACATTACTTTTGCTTCCCTTTCCTATCATTACATTTGTATGGTCTGATTCAAATTTCGCACTTCTAGAGTTTACGCTACACGCCGCTAGGGATTTACGATCTCTTTGGTTGCGATACGATCTTCGAATCGATCCGTGTCTTGAGAATCGATTTAAAAAATCGAAAATCGTGACAAAAATTATCGATCTTTGAAAGATCGATTTTAAATCGGCATCCCTATTATACGCCATTCAACGCCATTACTTGGTCAAGGAAGGGAGTATAAAGTGTGCGAAAAAGCAAGTGTAATGAAACGTCGGAGAAAAATAGATTTAATGGATCCTGAATACATTGATATTGAAAATATTAATATTAGTGATATTGAGGATATTGAGCTTAGCGATATGAATGATGATGTAGCGAACAATAGCTCTGTTATCAGAGGTTATATTCATGACAGGCAAAATCCTTTTCATCATTACGATGAAGATGAATTCAAAAGGCGTTATCGATTTGGCAAGGACTCCCGTACTCTATGGTATTTTACAAACGATCCACGAAGGACTTGTGAAAATTGACAACCGTGGCTTGTCCATTTCATGCAATTGCAACTACGTGTATGCTTATGGTAATATGCAACTGCAAGTTTTCAGGTAATTTAGAATTATAATATTCTATTTTTAACATCTGAAATATTCATAATTGAAGAGTGTGTATTTAGGAAATTCTTTAAAAAGTATTTACAGCTGCTGCTGGGCAGGAGCTGATCCAGAATTATTTTTGAGTAAATCTCTTACTTGCCAGCTTAATTTTGGATTATATAAAACTACCAAGGGATCTCGAAGCATGCGAGGAGTATCATCAATTTTCCAATGATTTTGAGAAAGGAAATGAAGCAATCAGTCTTCCTGGTATTGATAGAGCCATTGACAGTACCTACACATCACATTAGTGTCCACGAGATTTCAGAATATTGATGAAATTTTCCGGCATCGAAAAGGATATTTTTTACTTAATGTGCAAGTAGGTTTTCATTCAATTTTTATTTCATAATTGAAATATTATTATGGTTAATCAATTGTGTGTTCAAATATCACTCCATTTTTCAATCGCCAAGTTTTCTCTTTATTTTTTTAATTATGATATATGTTATAGACCTTTAGTTCAAAATATACAAAATGTGAATGGATTTGCTGCTTGTGAACCGCTAATTGCCTGGCTGTTCAAATAATTCACCATTAACGTGATTTTTATACATAATTGATTTGTAAAAATGGATATAATAAAAAAGTTGTTATAAAAATATTGTGTTACTCTGTATGGTAAAAATAATTGCATTGACAGAATATGTATGCTCGCAAATAGATAGTGAGATAATATCGATATCTTCGCTGCTTCCTTTTCTACATTCAGAAATTCAGTTTTGTACTTGTAGTGTATTTATTACCTGGCTTTGCTCCGAATTTAGATTATTAGTTAGTTTAGTTACTTTAAATCTTAACTAGGAAAAGGAAAGACGTAGCAAGCTGAAAATATTTACATTCATCTGGATTAGCTAGACATAATGAGCTGAGACATATGTTTTATCAGAATTTACTGTTCTAAAGTTTATATACTCCCTGCTTTATATATTAAGATATCTATATTTACTATGATTACATACTTATCAACTTATACATTATCATTTGTCTTTCAAAGTGGCATCACGTTTTACTTTCTACTAGCTGACCCGTTACCCAGTTTCACTTGGGAATCCTTTATGATGTTTCCCACATTTCTCCAGATACTATTACTATATGAATATTATAAAACTCAGTATGTTGAACGCTTATTAGAGCGAATAATTGAATCTCGGACGTATGTAATGTATATTGAAAATTTCATTAAAATCGTTCAGTCGTTTAAGCGTGAAAGAGGAACAAACAAACAGACAACGTTTCACTTTTATAGGGTAGATGTTCCAATTAACGTGCTTTGATGCCGAGTTGCTCACGATGGAATTAATTACTGACTTCTCTCACTTTAATTTTGCTTGGTGAAAATTTATATTGGTATTTTTAACTTTTCTCCTTATTAAGGCATTTTTTTCGGGTTGAAAATGTTAATTTTTCATATTTTTTAAATTGAAATAAAAATACATGTTTTTGTCCCAATTACCGTGCTCTGAAAAATGCGTTGTCCTTATTCCCGTGCCCTTTTTTTAATAGCGTTCCCGCGGTTAGGTTATGTCTTTAAACTTTAAACTGTTCAAAATATTTTTTTGCTCTAAGAGACATGTTTTTATGTAATTTTAATATGACCTTTGAATTACAAAAGCAAAATATGCAAATATAAATTTCTAATCACTCGTTCTGAGAAACAAAAGTAAGGTTAGGTTTAGCAGTTACAGAGGAAGCCAGTGGATTTTCTAGGGGCACGGTAATAGGGACACTTTAAAAATACGAAAACATTTCAAAAGTGCTGATTTTCCTATTTTTTCATAAAATTTTAACCTTTAATCTTACTATCTTACTATCTTACTCATAGACTTATATAGACGGAACGTTTACTGAGGGGGGTTGCTAGGTTCGCGGGAAGGGGAAGGTTATACAGGCAAATCGGGTAGTCCTCGGTGCTATTCGGAAATACAATGGCGTTATATATATCTATGGCTGTGTTCCGATTCACGCATTATACGCATAGACCGCAGAGAAAACCGTTCCGTTTCATTCTATGCGTGCATTGGTTGCGTTGGTGGCGCATACGATTCCCTAGAATTCTCCCACCTCTAGCGCATGAAGCGTGCAGTTCATGCGCATGCGTATTTGTCTCTTTACGTACGCTTTAAAAAACATGCACGAAATTATGTGGTCCGCTACTCGAAGTGACAGAAAATATAACCTACATATATGCTACATGACAATAAATGCTTATTGGATATTTCGTTCTTTTACGCTATATTTGTCAACTTTTTATAATTTAACATCCTTCCAAAATATTATTGTTTTCATTGATATGAAAATTCAATGTAGTGTATTACTATATTATTTCAACATGTGTTGTGAGGTAAGACCGGCCAAAATTGAGGGGTAATCGTAGCCAGCTTTTAACATTACTTTTTTCTGGCTTAAATGCAACTGACATAAAAGAATTACGAATAAGGCAGAATGAAGCCGGGAATATTACTTTAGACGCTTCCACATAAAAACTCAATGAAAAAATTAAATTTTATGGGCATATAATAATATGAAGAATGTTCAGGATGGAATAGCCCTGAAGAATACATTTGTGATTCATGTATATAGTAATTAATTTTAAAACATAAAAATAATATTTTTTTATTAATTTTACAGTTTTCCCACTTCTTTTATAAAGAAAAATCATGGCCAGAATTACCCCACGTTAATTCTGTAATTCCAGTCAAATGGACATTTTTATGTTATTGCTTCCAACTTTGTTACAACGTAAATTTATACTTTCTCGGTTATAAGAATAAAAACTAATTAGACACTTCAAACTAGCAGTTCATATAAAAAACCAGAATACAGAAGCACACGTAAAGCGACAAATACGCATGCGCGTAATATGCGCATGGACTGCCCATGCTTTTATTTTCTGCACTTGCTGCACGCATTATGAGCTAGAA
Source organism: Andrena minutula (assembly GCA_929113495.1). NCBI lineage: Eukaryota > Metazoa > Arthropoda > Insecta > Hymenoptera > Andrenidae > Andrena > Andrena minutula. The sequence continues at coordinate 47,296,747 of OV815993.1, read as the reverse complement.
GTTGGAGGATTCTAGGGAATTCTACGAAATTGGTACTGCCATCTCTGCACTCGCTGTATGAATTGCAACCAACGTAACGGACTCAATTTCGAAGCGAACAACACATCCCTAGAAGGTTTTAGGCAGGGTCGAAAAGAAAGATGAGGAAGGAAGCAAATACGTAGCGTGCATATTTATTTCTTAAAGGCTTTTACTGCTAACTTTTTCGAAGGTGCTCTTATAATGCTAACTTTACAGCTGTACTCTAATCCAGAAGACGTACGAGAGCCTGCGGTTCTATTCAATAGCCTTCAAAACCTTGAATTTACCCCGGACGCGGATACTAAATAACTTCATTTTTCCTTTACACATCTGTTTACCAAATTACGTTGGGTAAGCAGCAGTTCATCCTGTAAAACTCATAAAATATGATCTTCGCTTTCAATAATTATCGCTGTTCAAGAAGAATAGAAAAACTCGGGTTGAGAAAATCCAGCAATAAAACCATCAAATTTCGTTAGGAGTCGGTCCCCGATCCTTAAGACGAAGTAACCGATGTTGTTAGGAAGCGTGCTTTGACCACCGTCCAAAAGTCTCGAATTAAATTAACCGTAATCCATCCAACTGCATAGCTATTTGTAAGTAAGTTTGAACATTCCCGCGTAACCTCACGAGCATCAGACGCATCGAAACTCGTTCCGTTTCGTTACTGCGGTTCATGCGCTGCTGGAAACGGAACGCGGTTCATGCGCGCAGCGTCTGCGCTGCGGTCTATGCGCATAATGCGTGAATCGGAACACAGCCTATGAGGGATACGTAGGGTGCGTTCCAGTTGGGCCCAAATCGCCCGCACGGTCGCGATATGTAATGGAAATCATGGGTGTTGCGGGCGATTTGGGCCCAACTGGAACGCACCCTTAGTCGAAAAGGTTAGGTACACTTATACTTACATTCTAAATTTCGTATATCATGTAGTTCATAAACATAATTAATATGCATAAATAATTATATAGTAAAATATATATATATCGGTCATTTGCTGCGACATAACTCAAAATTCATAATTTTGGAGGAAACGCGTTCAAAAGGAATGCCACCCGCATTGCGCATCCTTTATAATACTTTTTAATCATACGCAAACATCTACTTTCAAACTTCGCTCCTAATTTACCTATCGATTATATACATTTTCGTGACTACGTTCGCGTGGTCACGCAACACTACAGTATTTCATGAACATGGCGAGGGCACTGCCAAGCCACAGGTTCCCGTCTAGAACACTTTTAATTCATGATGAAACACCACTGTGGCACCATCTGGCTATGATTGTCATAATTATATAAATCTGCGCGATCGGTTCTGTTCACGATGCTGTGGCGTAAATGACGCCAAAAATAAATGTCAAATGACTTTTATTACAATGAACCTCAAAAAAAATCATAATAATTTTGAGACTGTAAACGATAAATTTGTAATGTCCAAAATAAATAAATCAATGGATTTATAATGGAAGACACAAATAAATAGAGCGGGATGGTGGGGTAATAAAGAATAGAATGGAAACGACACGGGGCATGCTACCCAGATAGCACAGGACATTTCGAAAACATCCAGTTTACGTCCATTTTAGGTCTGAACGTCCACGGCTTGATTTGTGAAAATGTACGTTTTTAAAACATTTTCTGGACTTTTTCTGGACATGTTTGGAGCATTTCCTGGATGTTTCGAAAACATCCATAAAATGTCCAGAAAACATCCAGAAAAAGTCCAGAAAACGTACTTTGCAGACGTTTTAAAAACGTATTTTGCAGACGTTTTGAAAAGCTTTGGTTGCGTCCGAACCAGGCGTTCAAAAGAGGCTGTGCGCCATGTGAGAAATGTGTTCATCACAATCAGTTCAAGGAAAGCAAGGATTGCAACCGCTGTCTAATCTAAAGCATCCACGAAATATGGATAGATCGCACAGGTACATACATATATATACTGGGACATATAAATGTTTATGAACATTTGCTCAAAGAAACATTAGAAAGAAAAAAAAACACAAAGGCATATGTTTAAATGTTTCTGATCGAATGTTTGTAAACCGGTTTTATACAGTTTTTATATTGTTTTCATACAGTTTTTATAAAGCTTTCATTAACGTTTTTGTATATTTGTTTCAGTATTTACGATCAAAGGTATGTAGTTCTAGGTTAGGGTTTGAATAATTTTTAAATTTTAGGTTAACAAATTGGCAAATTTTGATGGTTCCAATCATTATAATTTTGTGAAACGGGCGCTAACGTCGATGATGACCAATGGATGTTGCATTACTATTTAGTTGGCCTTGGCAGAAAAGGGAAAGAAGATTTCCATAAATTAAAGGTAGCAACGGTTTTAATATGTAACTATGGCCGGTATTCATAGTCGCTACTTATTCTTAAGCAAATGCTTAAGCATTCGGCATTCTTTACTAGCTACTAGGTTAGTAGAGGATGACGCATGCTTAAGCATTTGCTTACCTCCAGACGGCCAATCCCTCCACAGAGTCTATTATTATCTGTAACGCAAATTATAAATATTCATATTGTATAAACCAGTTAAATTCTAAGTTTAAAAAAAACAAACACATGCATTCTAAATTTTATAATGAGTATATATTTGTATTTCCTTACCAATATGTACATCCAACGGTTCCCTTACTTCCGGTACCTCCTGATGGTAAACTGCATGCTGTAGCAAGCAGCAATCCATTATAAGCACCTCTCTCGGTCTTTAAGGATATCGGGAAATGTCCTCAGTAGTGCATTTCCCGATTCGCAACCTTTCACTTCGCACTTCTTAAGCCCGGACATAATCTGAAACTTAAATTAATGCAATTAATAAAAAAACTTACACTATCTCAAAGACGCTATATTACAAAAATTACTTATCTTAGCGATGACAGATCCACGTGGGTTAGACTTCCTCGTGTCCGCGCCAATTTGAAACAATTAAAAATGGCGACGGTCGTCATGGTAACTGATGGTAACATTTCCCCAACGTCGAAAGGTAGTGTGTCGTGCTCACTGATACACCTAGGTATGTGTGTGTGATGTACCTAGCGCCTCCTACCTATAAGGTGCGTACTAAACGGGAACTTCGGCCAATGAATGACGGTGTTGCGTGGCCGGCTGGTTCTCCCGGATTCTTCGTAGGGAATTCGGCGAGGTGTCGATGCCCGTAGAGTGCTAAGGCACTCTGCTCCTAGGACGAGGATTATTCGAGAAATAAATGTAATGAGAACGAATAATAAATAAGAGAATAACTCAATAAAAGAACAATTATAACTCAAAACTTGGAACTTTAATTAATAAAATAGCTATTGCTATATAAATTTCAAGAGACTTTCACAATACAACTGCTCGCTACTGCTTTATGGGCTCGAGTGACGCTTCCAAAAGGTCCTTCGCTTTTCCTCTTGTTAATTTCAAAATGGCTTAGTTACCGAGAGCCAATCGCAAATTTACTAATTAGCTACCTAAATTCCTATTCGTCTATTCGATTTCTTTTCGATTCTCAATTTTTACAGAACAAGCGTTTAACTACGCGGCGCTGGAATTACACACCTAGGATTACAACCTTACGCATATCTACTTCGTGGCCTTTCAAATTATTTTCCATTATTTTCTAATGACGTGTCGAAAATCATGAATTATATGTTGACAAAGTATATTTGAAAGGCATTTAAGTCTTGTTATTTTCTTACAAATAGAAAAAATATATTTTTGAATGACGAATTAAAATCGAATTTATCAAGTAAATTATACTGTATTCGTGTTAATGGATAAGAACTATTCTATCGCGATTCGCGGATAATTAGAAAAATATACAAATAAAATTTTGTTTTCATTTGAACCTATTATTAGATAAATTTATAAGATAAACATGGCAAAGTACGATTTAACATCAACTAAAGTTGGTTTCATTGGTGGTGGAAATATGGCAAGTGCCATTGGAGCTGGTTTAATCCACAAAGGTAGTTAATCTTAGTACTATGTTTATGCTACTATAAGATTAATTACAATTATTTTGAATTTTTCCATTATAGGTGTTTTAAATGCAGACAATGTTTGGGTTTCTGCTCGTACTGACAGATGTCTAGGATTCTGGAATGACCTGGGAGCTCATGGCACACTGCGAAATGGAGAAGTAATAGATAATTGCAATATCATATTTTTAGCAATGAAACCGCATATGCTTGATGATGCACTTGAAGGTATAAGAGCAACAATGTCAAAGAAAAATTCTAATACACTTTTTGTCTCGGTGCTGGTGGGCATTTCATTAGATACTTTAGCAAGTGTAAGAACTGAGCGTTATATTAAATAACATCTGTTTTGTTTCTAAAAACATGAACAATGACAATTTTATTTATATATAATTTAAAATATTTTTAGAAACTCAAGTCCATTGTGATGTATCCTAGAATTATTAGATGTATGCCAAATACTTCAATGATGGTTGGAGAGGGAATAACAGGTAAGATAAAACTTCTCTACTATGATGCTGAAAATAATATTTTTATAATTTATAGTATATTGTTCAATGAGTACACTGGATCAAGATGAAGATATGGTAGAAACAATGTTTTCATATATTGGTGTAACGGAAAAAGTTCCTGAATCACTTATGAATTCTATAGGTGGTCTTTCAGGTTCTGGTCCTGCTTATGTAAGTCTGCTCAGTACTTAATTATCTTAATTATCTAAGTTCATTAGATGTTGAAAACGATCCAATGATTTTAAATACAATTTCTAGGCATATCTTGTTATTGAAGCATTAGCAGATGGTGCAGTAAAAATGGGTGTTCCAAGACCTATGGCAACAAAATTTGCAGCTCAAGTACTCGTTGGAGCTGGTAAAATGGTATTAGAAACAGGTAGGCATCCTGGTCAGTTGAAAGATGAAGTATGTTCTCCAGGAGGTACGACTATTGAAGGAGTTCATGCCATGGAGCGTGGTCAAGTTAGGTAGGATACAAATGAAGAGTACATACAGGTCGTTCGGCTACATGTTGGAGAAAATTTAAGAGGTATTCTACATGAAAAAATAAGTCGAAGATATAGAATAAAATTTTTTGATATCCTGCTTCGTTTTCGAGAAAAATGACTGAATTTTAGCCGAGTAGGGTAGATGCCCCAATTACCGTGCCCTGTACATTAACCCTTTTAGTGCCGGGCGAAATAGAGGTGCCTATGCGAGAAAAACCGGCCGAATTTCACAGTTTTACAAGGGTTCGGGAAAATGCTTATAAAAACCAATGCGAATAGTAAAGCGCTACGAGGCGCGGGCCGATATATCGGCTCTGGTACTTCTCGCCAGTGTAGCAAGAGCCGATATATCGGCTCCCGGCACTCAAAGGGTTAATAGGTATAAAAGCACGGTAACCCGTGCCTTTATACTTAAAGAAGCTGTACAAAAAAACTCGCACACGTAACTAAGGAAAGAAATTTTTTAATTAAGTTATACTATTAATGTATGTGTTACAAACGAGTAGGTTGCATTTTTAAACAATTAAAGCTTCTTTAAGTATAAAGGCACGGTAATAGGTACAGGGCACGGTAATTGGGACATCTACCCAATGCGCGCACCGAAGTACAGTTTACAGGCGCTTGCAGGGCACGTCAAGGTGAGGAGAACCGCTTGCGACAGAGCTGAGCAACCCACGGCCCGCATGCGGCCCCTTCCCCGACTTGCCTGCTCTGCTGAGCCCATGGGCATAGAAATACATATATTCCTATGTCCATGGCTAATTGTAAGCCGTAGGAAAACGATTCCCTCCATACCTATTTGACTCCTACACTCAAAACAACCACACAGTGCTCTCACTCCTACATAGCTGATATTGCTGATGATGGGGGAACCGGCTGACTAGTAATGGGGATTGTGCGATCCGCGACTTCGAACAAGTTGCTCAGCATTGGCTTACGGAAAGTGCGACGCGTTCCCTACATGTAGCCAAACACCTTGTATATCAAATACATTATGTAGCGTTATGGATTATTAATTGTATTTATAGGGCTTCTATGATGAATGCAGTTGAAGTTGCAGTAAAGAAATCGAAGGAATTAGCTTTGATAATAAAATAAAACCTGGTAAAAAATATTTGAATTACTTATTAAAATTCTAGAACAAAAGAATAGATTCGTTTTGTTTTTAACACATATGCTAAAGTATTCACAATACAAAACGGTGAATGTGTTTATTTTTACAGTCTTAATTTATATGGAAATATAACTAGTACAAGTAAATAACGAGAGAATATTGAAATAGTAGGATAAACTATTTAAACTTATGAACTAAATTTTTAATTATATATAAGTGTTGTTCTTCTTTATTTTTGCATACAATGTAATGTAACTGTAGCAGTACACACAAATTATATAAAATATTTTACATCTTATAAGTTACACATATCTATGTATTTTACGTAAAGTTATTATGTTTTTGAATATTCTACACAGCGAGAAGGATCTGTAGGATAATATTCTTGACATTTAGTCATCAATCTTTTTAGTGCTTGAATATATTTTCTTTGAGTTTCATCATTCATTACATGTGCCACATTTTTGGAAAAAATCTTTTCTCTTCCTGTACGTGCATGAATACCAACCATAGTTACTCCAATAGGCCATGGAGAATTTCCTATAGCCATTTGTAAGTATGCATCACTTGCCTACAATAAATTATTTTTATTACATAGGTCGTACAAAATATCACAATGCATTGATTATGTGACTTTTATATATTTACCAGTATGTAATTCCGTTCAAGTAAATGTTTAACAATGTCAGTTAAGCTATCAGTAATATCCTCTGGTAGGGATTTATTCTTTAATTTTCTAAGAAGGGGTTTCAAATATTCTCTAGTTTGAGCATAAGTGGCGCTAGCCATTTTCCCTCTAGTACTCATTTTTTCAGCTGTGCTCCTACTGTTCAGTTGATTACCCCACATTTGTACTAGGAATTGTATAAATTGTGTAATAACATTCAAATCGAAGTCTCTATCTCCTTTATTTAATTTAGCAGACATCTTCTGCAAATCTTCATAAGTAACTCCTTCATCTGGTACATTTACATCTCCTTTTCCATCACGATCTTGTGGTTTTGAAGAAGATAATATTTCATTCAAATATGCTTGATCTACTTGTTCCATGGCTTCTTGAAAGTCATTTCTGAAACCCTTTAATTTAAAATATGTTGCATATATAATCTTTTATAAACTTTTATGGCATATAGAACACTAATTACTAAATGTATTAATAGTCATAACATTAACTTTAATAAAGTTATTCTGAACTATAAATGGGTCATATGTCTCTAATATTACAAAAAAAAATAAATATTGTATCTGTACATTATAGTATTTAGAATTTTGTAGATCATGATATGATGTGATCTAATGTATAAAACTATAATTTCACAGAAAGAAAACATTACAACAAAAGTAGTTTCTAGATTCAAATTCATTTCATTTAGAATAAACCAGTTTTATATATATATATATAAAAGACCTAAATATAAATATATATATGTATACAAGACCTAAAAATGACATATATATGTCATAATTTTTTATATAGTTCCAACTACCATCCATGTAAATACATACCTTGTTTACTTCAGGTTCAAGAATTTCACATCTTCTTAATCGTTTAAATGCTTCTATTACAGATTCACCATACAATAATATTGGCTCTCCCCTTTCACGTAACCTTTTAATGACTTCATGTCTAGGTAACAGTAAATGTTCAGAACTACCCTCTGTTAAACATTCTTCTAGTTGTTGAGACATGTTGACTTTAATATCTTCGTTACTGCTCTTTGGAATTTCTTTCACTTCTGTACCCTTTGATATTAGCTCACCTCTTTTAAAATACTTTTTGTTGTTTTGCTGTAATATTAATGGTACATTGTCAACGAAATAGAATGTGAAAATATAAGAAGGTATATATAATATAAATTTATGTATTACCATAACATTGCTTTCTTCTAACTGTTTGCGTTTTTTCAATATCTCTGCCCTTAGAATATCCATTTTTTCAGAATATTAAGACCACTCAACAAATTATTTTGAATTATTTCTTCGAAGAAACTTATTTCTGCATGAGCCAAAGTGCAATAAAAGTAACTTAAAATTCATATTAACTAAAATTGAGATTTATTAATGATACAGTGAGACAATATATCCGAACAAAAAAATTATTAACTAATGCATTTCTTAATGTTGTACAATATCAATTATAGATTTAATATGTGAATTGCATATTTACAATTATAAAACAGAGAAATGCATATTCAAGGTTTCATAATATTTAAAAATGTATGCTATCGAATTACACACTTTTACTATTATTTTCTTTCGACAGAATGTTTTTAGGTTATGTATGTATAACAGTTTTATAACTATACTCGAAGTCATGTAAGAAGGATCTTTTTTGCGCATGTAGAATAATCTCTTCAACTGTCGCGAGGTCTCTGTTCCCCCACTTTACCACCCAGGTACCATGCACCGGGTAACCAAATAAAACGTGTATTCTATTAAATTTGCAGTAAAAAAGAGACAATCAAATCCGACAAAAAGTCGAAACACGCGGTATATACAAAAGTGGCACCACACCAATGCTTTCGGCGCAGCACGCATGCGCAGCCGAAAGACCATTGGTGGTGACATAGCCAATGAGCGCCAACATGCGCAGAACCGGTCTAAACTCGTCGGTCGCCACAATCCTGTTGCGACTCCCGTCTAGCGGCGTGTAGTTTAAGCTTTAGATGCGCGAAGTTCAAATCGGATCACACGAATGTAATAGGAAAGGAAGATTAGGTGAAGTTCGCACAAGGCCGAGGGGTTTGAAAATAGTTAAATATCCTTTTAATAAGAGGACTTCAAGATTATAAACTAATCGATACCCACTTGGAAACGGGTAATTGAATAAATGAACTTCTCCTTCTTTCCTTCTCCTAGGTGTGTAATTCCAGCGCCGCGTAGTTAAACGCTTGTTTTGTAAAAATTGAGAATCGAAAAGAAATCGAATAGACGAATAGGAATTTAGGTAGTTAATTAGTAAATTTGCGATTGGCTCTCGGTAACTAAGCCATTTTGAAATTAACAAGAGGAAAAGCGAAGGGCTTTTCGGAAGCGTCACTTGAGCCCGAATAGCAGTGTTGAGCAGTCGAGTTGTAGACAACTTCCAGAAATTTAGATTTTATAGCTATTTTGTTAATTAAAGTTCCTAGTATTGAATTCTAATTGTTCTTTTATTGAGTTTATCCTTTTATTTATTATTCGTTTTCTTTACATTTATTTCATGAATAATCCGCGTCCAAGGAGCAGAGTGCCTTAGCACTCCACGGGCATCGACCCTCGCCGAATTTCCTACGAGGGATCCAGGAGAACCAGCCGGCCACGCAACAATTTGGTGACAGCGGTGGGATTCTTCAAATTCGCCGGCTCGTGGACGCAGGATTCAAAGAGCAGCCATCGGCCAATTCGTGCAGTCCCTCTTTCCTGGGTTTTTGGACGGTTTCCCCCGGAACACGGGTGAATACCAGAGGGAAGTGACTTCGGACGACCGTACCAGTTTTTCCTGAAGCCACATGCACTCGACCAAAGGACCTTCGCTGAGATGAACCAGGACAACGGGGCGACATCGAACACTCGTCTGTAATTGCGTGAGAGATCGAAGTTTATTTAAATTATCCAATTTACGGTTCAATTGTTAAATTAGGGTGTTGTAATTTATCGTTACGTTGAGTTAGTTATTACTTGATAAGATAGAGTTCCGTACTTACACTACGAAAATGTTGCGAAAAGCAAAAAGTTATTGAAACGTAAAGCAAGACGACAACCACGTTAGGGTTGCTTATGAACGTTAGGGTTTTGAAGTCGAGGATGTATTTGCTGAAATGATGCAAATAGAGCGTCCTATTACGTTCTCACAATCTCAAACATGAAGTATTTTGCCCTGCCCAGCCACGGTTGTTGCTGCTAATTTATAAATTCCCGGTGATGAGTCACAGTTGCGCGAACCAAACTTTTGCCGACGCGATTGGATCCTCCTGTCCTTAAGGGGGTAGACACGGGTAATGCAGCGCGCTGTATACCGACACAATCTGGCCCGAAACATGGGTCTGGGCGGGCATGTTGTTTGTCCTTATATGATCAGATTTCGGGCTAAGTGACGTCTCATTCGAAAGAGGAAGCTTCAATGCAGACCGCTCTGGTCATGATTCGACGAGATTGTGTTGATATGTAATAATATGAGTGATCAAAGTAGAGCAAAAGTCGAGAAAATACACCCGCAAGAATCCAAGTATTTTTAGGTCACTAAAAGAGTTTTGTGACTCAAACGATGACCAGAGCGGTCTGCATTGAAGCTTCCTCTTTCGAATGAGACGTCACTCAGCCCGAAATCTGATCATATAAGGACAAACAACATGCCCGCCCAGACCCATGTTTCGGGCCAGATTGTGTCGGTATACAGCGCGCTGCATTACCCATGTCACGTGGCGTGTTTACGTCCTTAAGTATTTTTAGGTCATTAAAAGAGTTTTGTGACTCAAACGGTTATCCCAGCGCTCCGCATTGAACCTTCCTCTTTCGAATGAGACCTCGCCCAGCCCAAAATCTGCTCATATAAGAACGAAAAAGGAAAAATTTCAAACCCATGTTTCAGGTTAGATTGTCGGTATTACAGCGCGGTGCATCGCCCGTGTCACGTGACGTGTCTACCCCCTTAATTTGTCCGAATTAAATAGTGAGTCGCTTTGTTCGAGTGTAGTTTCTAAATAAAAATCGTCGGAATTAGTAAATCTTGTTTCTTAAATCTTACGACTGGTTAAAGTCCGACTTAACTTAACTAACGTGCAAGGTAAGGCCTGACGATCGGAAGAGTCTTCATTTCCTCATTCGGGGTAGGATCGAGGGATACGCCCATTTACTCTTGTTAAATCGTCGAGAACCTGAAACATTAGAAGAAATTGATTAGTCTTCTAAAAAAAAAATCGCGCAATCATTTAATGTACGTAGTTTGAATGCCGAGTTAATGACTCTGCGTCAAGACAGAAACGAACCGGTTGAGGTTTTTGGAGCCCGAGTTAACGAAACCTTAAATGGAGGTTTAGAAACTGCCAGGGACACTTATAACCCTGGACAAGTAGTGGGTGTTAATGATTTGTAAAAAAAAAAATACGGCAATAATTTCCTTCATTAAGGGCTTATAGAACGAAACCGCGCGATTCTATCTGAATAGATTAAAGGACGCTAATAATTTACTCGATCTCGAAACTGTTGCCAGAAAGATAGTTAAACTTAGAATTGGTTGATTATTTAAGGCCCCTCCATTTTCAAAATCTTTTGAAATCCATAAATCGCACATCTAACTGTACTAAGACAGACTATACTGACACCCCTCCCTCTAAGCGTCTGCAAAGGGTAGTCGTAGGCGCCAACGACGCATCACTTGCAGATTCTGAAAAGGAAAAGGGTATAGACTATGACAGATCATGGGAAAATAGTGAAAAGATAATTGCTACAATTTTTCTTGCCCATGCTAAAGAAAGCAACGGTCAACCTGAGGTCTTAGTCGGGATTGATCACTCTGATGATGGTTCTAATATTTGTGACACTCACCTTACGACGGGAATAACTGAGAGAGTGAATCTCCTTTTAAAAATGTAGTAGTTGGAGGATCGCTCTCGAGGGATCGTGAGGAGGTGCTCCGACCCGGCTGTCTGTTGGATATCGGAAAGGCCGACTTTGAAGGCACCCCGCCACAGAAGTCGCTAGGGGCTGCCCACGTACCTCAGGGCTCAGGCTCGTCTGACCTGGAACATCGGATAGGCTTTAAGCACCCCGTCCAGGTACGCGACCTGCGGTCCGCGGCTTGTGTCTGGTTAGGGGCTGACGAGCCAAACTTAGAGGCTGAAAGATGCCGGACTTTATTTGTGACCAAGCGCGCAGTTGATGAGACACGATCCTCCGTTGATGTGGCCTCAGGAAACAGTGACCTAGTTGAACAAAGTAATAGTAGTTTTAATGACAAAGACTACTTCATTAATGCCAATCATTCATCGGTCTTTTCTTATTAAAGTTATTTACTCTAAAGATTACCTCTATCTGTACAAGGATAATTTTATTCATTTTTGTTCCCTCCTTCCCCTCGATTATGAAATCCTCTCAAGCCATTAAAGATTTGTTATTCTATAATGATTTTTCATTCGGATAGATTACATAATATAACACCAATGTCAGAGGAACAATGGACTTTCTCAACATAACATCTCTTACCTTCATCTTTTGTAGAGTCACGTCTAGCAGAATCAGTAAGTCAGAACCATCTTAAATTTTTGGTAATTTCCTTCAAACACCTTATAAATACTTTGGTCATCGAAGCAGTCAGTATCTCTGAATATGATAATAATATCGAGCCTGTTAGTTGGGATTTCATTGAATGTATTCTAAAACAGGAATTAAATGGGTTAGAATAAGCAATTAAGGTCCCTACCAATCAAGTTATAGCTGCACTTACAATAGGTTCTAATTCCTCCATAAAGAATTTTATGAATTCACCATCGGTAGTCATCAAGTATTCGTATATTCTTCCACGTGAATTTGTATCTGGTGCAAAAGGCTATATTCCCCCGGAGTTCATTAAACAATTCTATGAATGTTTGTTAATCATTTGGATGACTTATTTTCAAAAATAAGCACAACCCAGGCTGTAGCAGTGGCAAATCTGGAAAGAATAAAGCAGAAAAGCAAATTAGATTTCGACAGAAGGGTCAATTCTTATAAATTCTTAGTAGATGATGATATATATGTATTGAAAGAACCAATAACATCTAACTCGATTCTAGCTGGTTAGCACTTTACAAAATTGTTAGAATATTTGATAATTTGAATGCAGGAATAGGCATAAGAGTTAATAAATTCAAAGTAGTTTATGTGAACTAATTAAAATTAGCCTGCATAAGATTAGACACTTTAAGAATACTTACCTTTATCGTGGTACCGTTGTTATATTCCTTTATTGTTGGAATGTGCTACATTACCTTGGCATAAGTTAAGATCAACTTTATTCCATTTGTTTGTGAATTCGATGCCGCGTTAGTTTATAATTAAAATTTCATGTATTACCCAGAATCAATCTGGAGACGTCGTGTCTAGTAGACAAAATTGTAACAAATAGTAACACAGTGAACATTCTGTAGCGTCTTTCGAATCGCATTCTTCGCGGGAACCCGGGTGGACCGAGTAGCTCGGCTACCGTGGGGGAGGCGAGGAGGGGAGGCTCAGGAATCTTCACTGTAAGAAGTTTATTTATAGTTGCAATTAAGAATTAAAGTTAAATTTGATAAATGTATTATTGAAAAGCTGTTTCCATTGGAAAACATCTTTTGTATAAGGAGGGAAGTGTTGCGACTCCCGTCTAGCGGCGTGTAGTTTAAGCTTTAGATGCGCGAAGTTCAAATCGGATCACACGAATGTAATAGGAAAGGAAGATTAGGTGAAGTTCGCACAAGGCCGAGGGGTTTGAAAATAGTTAAATATCCTTTTAATAAGAGGACTTCAAGATTATAAACTAATCGATACCCACTTGGAAACGGGTAATTGAATAAATGAACTTCTCCTTCTTTCCTTCTCCTAGGTGTGTAATTCCAGCGCCGCGTAGTTAAACGCTTGTTTTGTAAAAATTGAGAATCGAAAAGAAATCGAATAGACGAATAGGAATTTAGGTAGTTAATTAGTAAATTTGCGATTGGCTCTCGGTAACTAAGCCATTTTGAAATTAACAAGAGGAAAAGCGAAGGGCTTTTCGGAAGCGTCACTTGAGCCCGAATAGCAGTGTTGAGCAGTCGAGTTGTAGACAACTTCCAGAAATTTAGATTTTATAGCTATTTTGTTAATTAAAGTTCCTAGTATTGAATTCTAATTGTTCTTTTATTGAGTTTATCCTTTTATTTATTATTCGTTTTCTTTACATTTATTTCATGAATAATCCGCGTCCAAGGAGCAGAGTGCCTTAGCACTCCACGGGCATCGACCCTCGCCGAATTTCCTACGAGGGATCCAGGAGAACCAGCCGGCCACGCAACAATCCTTCTTACATGACTTCGAGTATATATACATATGTATTTATAAATTTATAACTTAAATCAGGGTGTAACAGACAGTGTTCCGACCACGGTGTAATAAACAGGTGTTCCGACTCCTGTTCAGTGTGTGACTTTTTCGTCCTAGTTCTTCTGGCGGCCGGCAGATTTTGTCGATGTCATAGGGCGGTATTCACAGTCGCGTCTTGAGCAAATGTTTGAGATCATTTTCTAGAAGACGATCTTGTTTGCCTGAAGACATCAGGTATTCATAGTCGTTGCTCAAGATGATCTTAAGCATTTGCTTGGAATAAGCTATTGCTTATATGACGTATCCATTTACTTTATAAAGCATTTACTCAAGCATTTGCTCAATCACGTTCGGAAACTTTCGGAATAATTCTGTTAGAACAACCAATGATGAAGGATATTCCGTTCGTTCCTTGGTGGACGGCGGAGTAGGATACTCGAACGTGAGTGAGTGATGCGTGTGAGCGTCGAGGTTATATTATAGCGATGCCGGGGGACAGTTTATCGGAGAGTCTCTGGAATGACGAGGATAACCCCTCGCGGTGCTTTATAATGATTTCAGGAACAACGTAATTCGGAGCATAATCAAGGAAATTAGATGTAAAATTGATTTATATTGATTTATGTAATGAACTAATATATAAACCCAACCACTAAACTGTAATGCGTGTGAGCGTCGAGGTTATGGTTGTGTTCCGATTCACGCATTATGCGCATAGACCGCAGCGCAGACGCTGCGCGCATGAACCGCGTTCCGTTTCCAGCAGCGCATGAACCGCAGTAACGAAACGGAACGGGTTTCGATGCGTCTGATGCTCACGAGGTTACGTGGGAATGTTCAAACTTACTTACAAATAGCTACGTAGTTGGATGGATTACGGTTAATTTAATTCGAGACTTTTGGACGGTGGTCGAAGCACGCTTCCTAACTACATCGGGGACTGACTCCTAACGAAATTTGATGGCTTCCCAGATAGCACAAAAACGTTTTCAAAACGTTTTTAAAACGTCCAGGTCAGACGTTCAGAACGTTTTGAAAACGTCCAGAAAAGGTTCTAAAAATGTCCATTTTCACAAACCAGACGTTTTGTAGGACGTTTTGTAGTTTTTGTAGGACGTTTTGTAGTTTTTGTAGGACGTTTGTAAAACGTTTTTGAAACATTTTCTGAACGTTTAAAAAGCGTTTTTAAAACGTCCTGCTTAGGTCCGAAACAGGCATTTTTGGGACGTTCGACGGTACTGGTTCGATTTAATAAAAATTTAAGGAAGTAAATCGTTTTCAAAAGAAGATCAAACTGGAAAACAATTTATTTCATTTATTTAATTCAGAAATAATACAGAATATATGCACTTACAATAGATACAAGAACATGTTAGTACGACGTCCAATATACAGAATATACAAACTATGCAGGATATACACTTAAAATAGATATGGATGTGCACTTAAGGGGGTAGACACGGGTAATGCAGCGCGCTGTATACCGACACAATCTGGCCCGAAACATGGGTCTGGGCGGGCATGTTGTTTGTCCTTATATGATCAGATTTCGGGCTGAGTGACGTCTCATTCGAAAGAGGAAGCTTCAATGCAGACCGCTCTGGTCATGATTCGACGAGATTGTGTTGATATGTAATAATATGAGTGATCAAAGTAGAGCAAAAGTCGAGAAAATACACCCGCAAGAATCCAAGTATTTTTAGGTCACTAAAAGAGTTTTGTGACTCAAACGATGACCAGAGCGGTCTGCATTGAAGCTTCCTCTTTCGAATGAGACGTCACTCAGCCCGAAATCTGATCATATAAGGACAAACAACATGCCCGCGTGATTGCATTCCCAAATATACGAATTCCGCCATATTGGCGATAATATAGAGCAAGTTACGTGACAAATTTAGTTCACGCAGTGGATACGAGATGGCGCCTACTCGGGAGGACTGCCAACGTGGAATCGTAGCAAAACTGAAGGGTTAGCTGGATACATGTGCTACAGTAAAAGCGTGATGCAGTCAATGTATGCATTTTCGGACGATTGTAGGTTAGGTTATATGCAATCAGAGTTGGGCAGAATATAATCTAATTACAAATTAGAAATTACAATTTACAATTAAAATGTAATTGTGTAATTGATTACGTTTTTTTTCTGTAATCGTTAATATTTGGGTAGTTGAGAAAATTGTGGTCAACTACCAAAATGAACGATTACAGAAAATAATATAATCAATTACACAGTTACATTTTAATCGTAATTTGTAATTTGTAATTAGATTGATTATATTTTGTCCAACTTTGTATGCACTGTAGGCACACATTGACTAGGAACTGCTAGGAACTGTATACATTTACTAACGGCCGATTTCTTCACCTTCAGTAATCTTCCGGTTAGTAAACGACCAATTGGCTTAGAGCATTTAAATGCTCTAAGCCAATAGGATCCTATCATTTGGCAGTTATGTGGAACATAACTCTAACTGGAAGATTACTGAAGGTGAAGAAATCGGCCGTAAATTAACGCTTTTACCGTGACACATATGTACATACATCATTTGAAATCGCGGTTGAATTTATGTTATAATTGAGACAGTGAGAGCAACAACGGACTAACCCACATTAAAAAAAATTGCTATTTTATATGATTAGTAGAGCCTATTGGAATACGTTATTGCTACTAACTCAATTTCGAAAAAAATGTGGGTTAGTCCGTTGTTGAACTCACTGTCTCAATGATATAGCAAAATATCAGAGATGAGCATTATAACCCAAGCCAATTTTTATTTTAAACGTGGGGAATTCAATTGTCGGCTATGAATAATTTTCTCGTCTTTATTCGTACATTCTCGACTAAATACATATATGATTCTCGACTAAAGTACGAATAAATGTGAGAAAATTATTCATGGCCGACGGATGAAAGGTCTTCGAATAAAAAAATGGAATAAATATACTTCTTTTATTAATTGAAATAATATTTTTTTACTTCTACGTTTCCCCCTCTTCCCCCTCTTCCCCCTCTTCCTCCTCTTCCTCCTCTTCCTCCTCTTCCTCCTCTTCCTCTAATTCCTCCTCTTCCTCCTCTTCCACCCCTACCTCCTCTTCCCGTCCCATACTCCCGTTTCCGCAATTCCTTGCGGACCTCTGCGTACTGTAATATGAAAAATAAATATCAATCTTATGTTAATTACTGCAATAATGTCTTGGGTCACTAATGTCACTTGGGTCATTCCACGCGAACTCAGACACCTTTCGGAGTAACATTTCGGATTTTGGTGCAACTTGGATATGTTGTAGTCTTTAGGGATATATAAACATGTCTCGAAGAATTTTTGAAAATTTCAAAAATTGTGGAAGTTACAGCTCTTTGAAATATAGTGTTTACGATTTTTCCAAAAAATATAACTGTTGAACTAACAAACCGATAAAAATGACCTTTTGGGTGATTACAGTGGAGATATAAGAGTACCTAATAAAAATTATTTCGCTGAAAAAATACAAATTTTTGCCCATTTATTTTGCAATGCTTGTAAACAAATGCAATTTTATAATTGAAGGCAACTTTATAAAAATTTGAAAAAATAGGAGGATATAGCTCTGTTTGTCCTCTTTATGGATGTGTTTGGAAATCGATGGAGATTTTAAAATTGGCCAAGTGAAAATTAATTGAATGTAACGCTGCGTCAAATCACACCGGTTCTACTGGCAGAGCCGTGCGGTACTCGCAGCGGCCAAGCGGCTATATCTGCTATTCTTATAGTGTTCTCTAATATGGTAAATATTTGTAAAAAACTGAAGAAGGAAAACTTTTACTGTTTTTTATACACAACATAGTACGGTAACTCAATTTTTGGTGTTCGCAATATTTTTCTTGAAACGAGGGTGACCTTCAGTTTTTTTAAATGGAATGCTATATGTTTGATTATCCAATATGAAAGCGATTGTCAAGAGAAATTCAATCATATGGTATACTGTGACCTTCAAGGCTACACAAGGCTAGGAATTAAATAAATATATCGAACTATCTATCTAGTAGATTGAATTTCTTCCTTCATTCCTAACTTTGTGTAGCCTTGAAGGTCAAAGTATACCATATGGTTGAATTTGTCTTGACAGTCGCTTTCATATTGGATAATCAAACATATAGCATTCCATTTAAAAAACTGAAGGTCACCCTCGTTTCAAGAAAAATATTGCGAACACCAAAAATTGAGTTACCGTACTATGTTGTGTATAAAAAACAGTAAAAGTTTTCCTTCTTCAGTTTTTTACAAATATTTACCATATTAGAGAACACTGTATAAGAATAGCAGATATAGCCGCTTGGCCGCTGCGAGTACCGAACGACTCGGCCAGTCGAACCGGTGTGATTTGACGCAGCGTTACATTCAATTAATTTTCACTTGGCCAATTTTAAAGTCTCCATCTATTTCCAAACACATCCATAAAGAGGACAAACAGAGCTATATCCTCCTATTTTTTCAAATTTTTATAAAGTTACCCTCAATTATAAAATTGCATTTGTTTACAAGAATTGCAAAATAAATGGTCAAAAATTTGTATTTTTTCAGTGAAATAATTTTTATTATGTACTCTTATATCTCCACTGTAATCACCCAAAAGGTCATTTTTATCGGTGTGTTAGTTCAACAGTTATATTTTTTGGAAAAATAGTAAACACTATATTTCAAAGAACTGTAACTTCCACAATTTTTGAAATTTTCAAAAATCCTTCGAGATATGTTTATATATCCCTAAAGACTACAACATATCCAAATTGCACCAAAATCCGAAAGGTGTCTGAGTTCGCGTGGAATGACCCGGACACGCAGCTCCGGCGTAGAGTGCGCGAGGTGGGGGAAATTCTCGAGGGAATCTACATACCTTTTTTTTATACTGGACCGCCATCTCCATCCAGTTTATCAGACTCCGTCGAGAGGAAGCAGTCCGCATGCTGCGGGGACTCCGTTCGGAGGACGGAGTCCGCCGGCTGCGGTGACTCCTATGCGGAGATGGAGTCCGCCGGCTGCCGTGACTCCTTTGCGGAGATGGAGTCCGCCTGTCCGGCATGCTGCTGCCCGCAGCATGCGGATTCTGTCCTCCCGACGGAGGAACATTCTCCTCCTTTTCCACGTCTGTTTTTTCTTTTGTATTGCCTTTGTCAGTCATCTAAAAAACGAGTGGAACAAACAGTGAAACTATTGAATGTAATGAAAATGGATTTGAAAGTGCAGTAGAAGAGTTAGTGTTGGTCAAAATATAATCTAGTTACCAACTGATTACACATTATTTTCTGCAATGGTTAATTTAGATAATTGACAAAATTGTGGTCAAGTACCTAAATTAACCATTACAGAAAATAATGTGTAATCAATTACACAATTACATTTGAATCGTAATTTATAATTTAATTATATTACATTTTGCCCAACTCAGAGGGGTCTACACGTTTATCAAGTTGGTACATTTGGGTACAATATATGCTTCCTTTAGACAAGATTTAGTGCAGGAGGAGAATCTTCACATTTCTAAATGCTGAAATTTCCAAGTTCGTAAGCGTTGAAATTCAAACATTTAAAAAATTTGTAATTATGAGGTTATCAAGTTTCACAATATCTGTGAGAAGGCTCGGATACAATAAGGGGACTAGCGCTCGAGAATGCGAAAAAGTATTGTCCAAACGTTAAGAAAATTGGAAAATTAAATTTTGTTC
This sequence comes from Andrena minutula, assembly GCA_929113495.1. Classification (NCBI taxonomy): domain Eukaryota; kingdom Metazoa; phylum Arthropoda; class Insecta; order Hymenoptera; family Andrenidae; genus Andrena; species Andrena minutula. The sequence continues at coordinate 47,276,916 of OV815993.1, read as the reverse complement.
AATTGGATTTTAAAAAATATAGTGTTGTAAAGCTCGTCTCGGCACACATTTTTTCTTTTTACAGTTTCTTTATCGAATCATTAGTATTTGAGATAAAAATTATAAACCAAACAAATTTCTTCGTCCAACGTCAATTTCTTTTTAAATATAAATTGCCATAACTTGAGTAAATATTAGTGGATCGTTATGAGACTTCAAACATAAAACTCGGAAAACTCTAGCGAAGCCGTAAAATATATGCACAAAATCCTTATGTTAAAAAATGTAATAATATTTATTTAAAAAGTAATACTGGATATAACCCATGTTTTTCAACGTTCGTCGTTAAAAAGTATCGAGGCAATTTTGACGTACATATAACTTGCAATGGCAAAGTTTTTCCTTAATATACAAGGAAGATTTTCACCAATTTGACAGTGAATAATAAATAATTGTAGAAGATATGGCGGTGTATATAAATCCCGCGCGGCACCAACAGTGAACGCGAGTGCTAAAACTGCTAAGTAGAGCATTATACGCGGCTGCTGGCTGTTGGTGGCCCGCGAGATTTATATATGTATATCGTCATATCTTCTACAATTATTTATTAATTAGTGTGAGAATTGGTGAAAATCTTCTTTATATATTAAAGAAACACTTTGCCATTGCAAGTTATATGTACCTTAAAATTGCCTCGATAACTTTTTAACGGCGAACGTTGAAAAACGTGGGTTATATCCAGTATTACTTTTTAAATAAATATTATTACATTTTTTAACATAAGGATTTTGTGCATATATTTTACGGCTTCGCTAGAGTTTTCCGAGTTTTATGTTTGAAGTCTCATAACGATCCACTAATATTTACTCAAGTTATGGCAATTTATATTTAAAAAGAAATTGACGTTGGACGAAGAAATTTGTTTGGTTTATAATTTTTATCTCAAATACTAATGATTCGATAAAGAAACTGTAAACCAAGGATTCGACGAGGAGGAGAGAACATCGCCATCGTTGTGGGACGTCCTTCTGGAGGAGGCTGCCTGCAAACGAGGCAGCGCTGGAGTCTGCACGGAGGCTGTTCCGGAGGCTGCACGAAGGAGGATGCAGCGTTGGAGCGTTGGAGTCGACGTGGGACGTTCCAGAGTGGAGCTCCAGGGACGTCGCGGGACAAGGACCAGGGGCGTTTCGTCGAGGGAGAATTAGAAGCCCCGCGGTACCCGTGCCTGACTGCTGGACCCGGAGCTCTCCGTGGATTTCGTCGTGGGACACACGCAAGAGGAACGCGCCCGGAGCTCCCCGTGGATTTCGTCGTGGGACCAAGAGCCGCAGGATTCCAGAGACGTCGTGGGACAGGAAGCTGCAGAGTTCCAGAGACATTGCGGGACCAGAAGTTGGAGCGTTTCGTCGTGGCAGATCGAGAAGTCCCGTTGTACCCACGCCTTACTCAGGGTTTTTCCGTGGTTTTCCCCTGAGCGAGAAGGTAAATGCCGGGGCGGATGTCTGAAGAAGCCACGGAGCTGCACGACAACTAGTGGTGGAGAAATATCGATAGTCGGCACTATCGATAGTATCCGATAGTTGGGCCATTAACTATCGATAGTTATCGATAGCTATCGATAGTGGTGGTATGATGCAATACATTTTGTACACTCGGCTCAAACGATTGTGGCCGATCGAGATTCGATTGCATTCGAGCTTACTAAGGCTGACTTTTTTGCATCGCTAACATTCTACAGTATTTCATGAATATGGTGAGAGCACTGCCAAGCTACAGGTTCCCGTCTCACCATATTCATGAAATACTGTAGAATGTTAGCGATACAAAAAAGTCAGCCCTAGTAAGCTCGAATGCAATCGAAACACGATCGGCCACAATCGTTTGAGCCGAGTGTACTGTTGCGACTCCCGTCTAGCGGCGTGCAGTATAAGCTTCTGAAGCGCGGAGTTCAGATTGAAGCACCTAAATGTAATAGGAAAGGGAGACAGGGTGAAGCTCGTACAAGCCCGAGGTGTTCGAAAATAGTTAGAGATTCTTTTAATAAGGGAACCGCAAGATTATAAACTAATCGATACTAATCGATACTAGTCGATACTAATCGATACCCTCTTGGATACGGGTGTTTGAATAAATGAACTTCTCCTTCCTCCCTTCTCCTAGGTGTGCGATTCCAGCGCAACGTTGTTAAACGCTTGATTTCGTAAAAGTTGATAACCGAAAGGAATCGGATCAACGAATAAGAATTTAGCTAGCTAAATAGTAAATTTACGATTGGCTCTCGGTAACCAAGCCATTTTGAAATTAACAAAAAGCTAAAGCGAAGGGTTTTTCGGAAGCGTCACTCGAGCCCCAAAAGCTGTAACGAGCAGTCGCATGGAAAAGGAGTTCTTTAGAAATCGAGATTGTGTTACAAACTTTTATTTCCTTCATTAAAGTTATAAGTTATTGTGTTCAAGTCGTTTTATTCTGTTCTTATTATTATAGTTTTCATTATTTTTAACACCAAAATAATCAGCGTCCAAGGAGCAGAGTGCCTTAGCACTTCACGGGCATCGACCCTCGCCGAATTCCCTGAGAAGGATCCAGGAGGACCAGCCGGCTACGCAACAATTTGGTGACAGCGGTGAGATTCTGCAAATTTGCCGGCTCGTGGACGCAGGAATCGCAGAGCAACCGTCGTAGGACTTCGGAGGAGAGCAATTGCAGGCGATCGAATCAATCTTTCCTGAAACCGTACACCTTCAACCAGGGGATCTTCTGCGTTGACGTCGAAGTCTGCAATTTCGTGAGAGATTGAAGTTCAATTATAATATACAATTTATGGTTCTATTGTAAAATTTGCGTGCTGTAATTATTATCGCGTTGTGTTAACTATTAGTTGATAAGATTAAGAGCTTAGTATTTGCATTACGAAAATGCCGCGTAGACGTAAGGAATTGCCTAAACCAGGCCTGGGATTTAAGTGAACGCGGCGGCCGATTTTCAGAGTCAACGCCTCTTTTCCCCCACCGCACGTCTTGGCCCCCGCGGCGGCCTAGGAGCTTCGAGCGCTTCAGGCCCGTACCATATGAACCGCGCGTAGCTCGGTTGATATGAGCTACGCGCGGTTCATATGGTACGGGCCTGAAGCGCTCGAAGCTCCTAGGCCGCCGCGGGGGCCAAGACGTGCGGTGGGGGAAAAGAGGCGTTGACTCTGAAAATCGGCCGCCGCGTTCACTTAAATCCCAGGCCTGGCCTAAACGAAAGGGACGACAACTACGTTCGGATAGCGTACAGGTACCCGAAATAGAGGGTTTAAGTGTTGAACCTGTACAAGTAGAACGTCCTATGGCTACTTCACAATCTCAAACAACACAAACCGATGACCTTATCGTTGATTCGGCGAGGTCAGGAGATTCTTTGCCCTGTCCAACCGCGGTTATTGCTGTGAGTTCAGAAGCTTCGGGTGGTGAATCACGGCCGCGCGACTTAAATTTTGTGCAGACGCGACTCGATCCTCCTGTTGTTAATTTATCTGAATCAAGTAGCCAATCGCTTTGTTCAAACGTCATCTCTCAACCGAATTTAGTAAAGTCCACAGACCCACCTAAGTCTTATCTCTCATTAAAACTGGTAAAAGACTCAATTCCTAAATTTGACGGAAAATCCGACTCTCTGATCAAGTTCATTAAACAATGTAGACTACTTAAGTCGAAGGTAAAGCCTAGCGACCGTGAAAATCTTCTTTTCCTTATTAGGGGAAAAATTGAAGGACACGCTAATATAGCGTTGTCTAATCGGCGCGAAGCTACGACTCTAGACGAACTGATAGATTTATTAAAAGGGATCTTTGCTCAGTCCTTCAATGTCCATGACATGAACGCGGGACTGATGAATACGCGTCAGTACTTAAATGAAACGGTAGAGACATTCGGGGCCCGAATAAACGAAATTTTAAATAGTGGGTTAGAGACCGCCCGAAATGCGTATAACCCGGAACTGTTAGTCGGCGTCATCGATTTGTTGAAGAACACGTCAATCATTAGCTTTATTAAGGGGCTCCAGAATCAAACCGCGCGATTTTACTTAAATAGGCAAAAGGATAACGGGCAATTACCTGATCTCGAGACCGCTATCTCCATCGCGAGTAAAATTGAATCCGAAATGGTCAGCCATCCTGGGTCGTCTGTTCTTGCATCCTCCCAATCTGGTATCACAAGCGCAAAAATTTTTAAAGCCGACTTTGAGAATCGCAATTGCTACTTTTGTAATCAAACAGGACACTTACGCCGTGATTGTCCTAAGGCTAGGGAATCTCAAATGAATTCCCTGAGAAGGATCCAGGAGGACCAGCCGGCTACGCAACAGTACCCAGGTAGCACTGTTGCGTTATCCGCTGGTGTTAATCCATGTACTATATGAAGTTAGCTATAAGTCATAGAGACATCGAAGTTAGATGTAGAGCGGGATTCAAAATCCTTTTGAATTGAAGAATAGGAATAATATATAATATAGATTCGAAACGAACGAAGCATCTGAAAGGTCTTAAGCAATTATGAAACGGAGGACAAGGAAGGATTTATTGTAGAACGCGTTGTGCATCTCGAGGGTTTTTTCCCTGCTATTTTTAAACGTGTCCGTACATTGTTAGCAGCTGATGCCTGAACTCAGAAGGCGTACGAAAACCTAGGGGCGCACTCATTAGCTTTCAAGTTACCGTTAGACCAGGCGAGGATAGTAAATAGCTTAACTTTCTCCTCTGCACATCTGCGTGCCAAATTTCGTTGAGCGAGCGGCTGCGCGTGTCATAAAAGTACTTAAAACTCTGTCCTCCCTTTCAATAACTGTCGATGTCCTGTTAGGGTAAAAACTCCGGTCGAGGAAGTCTGAAAGTCATAAAGCCATAAACTTTCTCCCAGTGACGTCGTCTTGACCTCGAGGGTTGCGCTTACTTACCTACGAGATATGTATATACTGTACGTAGCCTATGTACTACCCCTATGTACTTGGGAAGCGTACCTCGATCAACAGAGGAGAGTGGGAGGAAGCATGAAGGAAGGGCGAAGGACAGCCCACTAACGAAGCTAGAGGGATGACACCGTCTTGATTGGGTGAAAGGATCCGGAGAGGGAGTCCGAGGAAGACTTCAAACTTAAAGGAGTAGGGACTCCGAGGTGATAAGCGAGGCGTTATTTTTGTAAAAGATCAGATCAAACTTGTCAGCAGACTTGAAACAGTTTTCCGTAGAAAATATACAAATAGTTTCTGAACATTTATAATTGTGAAATCATTTGAAATACCGGCACACTCCAGCGAGCTGAATGCTTCAGCATTCCACGGGCACCAACCCGCGTTCCGTTCAGATAATCACCGCCGGGACGCGCAACAGCACACAAATGTTTATAGATGTCCTAAAGGCCGTCTAGACCAAAAACGGACGTACAGTCTTTTAGACGTCTGTGCTATCTGGGTATATCACCTGAATCCTGATATTACCACAGAGGAGGTATAGAATACCTCCATACAATCTCCCATAACCTCCATACTTTGTCGGTGATATATTACATGGTAGAATTCTGTATTCGGAATAAAATACATTTATAATTGAAAAGTAAAGTATATTTATTTTAACTTTGTACATTATCAGTATTTACCACCCATGCATTCTTGTTTAGAAATACTAGTATATCTACATTCTTTGGTTTTAATCGTGTTCTGCGATCAGTTATAATTTGCCCCGCAGTGCTAAAATTTCTTTCGCTGGCAATAGACGACCCCGGAATACACATATACTTACATACTAAATTGCATAAATAATTTGTGTCAGTTTTCTTGTCCAGTAGTTTCCAAAAATCTAAAACATTAGTACTTTCTGCGACATTTGGTTTTTCCAAATATTGCCTTTTTATTATAATGGCATCTGCAGCTGTGCTTCGACTTTTTTCTTGGATTCTTTGCCCAACAAATGCAAATAACGACTTTTTACGTGGTGGACAATCACTTTCTGGATCTTCTATATTTTTAGTTTGTACATTTGTGCAGGTATCTTTTAATATATTATTTAAGTCCGACTCCAAAAGAGCTGATGCTTGATTAAAATTTTCAAGGTTTCTAAAACCATCCCTTTTAAATCTGGGATCAAGAATCTGTTGACTGCATCAAGGACTTGTACAATTCTTTTGATCATGTCATAGCAGCTGTTCCATCTAGTTGGAACCTCTTGGATTAATTTATAAAACTGTTTATATATAGCTTGCTGCTCTTGTTTCAAAATTTCATTTGCAACAGTGTAAGTTGTAACAATTTCCTTGCACCTGTCTAAAATTCGTTTTATATCTTTTAGCTTCAGAGCATCTTGCACAACTAAATTAAGGGTGTGCGCGTAGCAAGGCAAGTGTCTTTTCTTGAAAATGTTGCATGCTTTTATCATATTTGTTTGTAACATCACATTTTGTAATATCACATTGTCTGTAACAATGCAGGAAATTTTATTTTCAATCTCCCATTCTTTGCAAATTTCCTCCAGTGTCTGTTGATTATTTTCTGCAGTGTGTTTTTCGCACAAAAGTTTTGTGGCTAACACAACCGTTTTCAACTGAAAGCTTGAGTTGATAAAGTGACATGTGACAGTCAGATAAGATTCAATATTTTTTGATGTCCATATATCAGTCGTTAAGGCCACATAGTTAACTTTATCCAACATTTCTTTTAATTTTCTTGCTGTGTCGGAATACAGTTTTTTCATAATATTTTCCCTCAGTGTATATTTACTCGGAATTACATACTTAGGATCTAGCTTATTTACAAACATCCTAAAACCTTTATCGTTAACTATATTGAATGGTTGGAAATCTGTTGCAACGAGTAGAGCCAATGTTTTGTCTAAATCTCTTTTCCTATCTGAATTGTTATCATATTCCACTGATCTTGTAAAAAACGTGCTAGTACTTGTTGACGCTTCGGCTAGATTTTCTTGAGTACTTTGGGATTTGTGAAATCTTTGTATATGATCAGTTAAATTGTTGGTGTTACCGCTGGTTTTATACTCCTTCCCACAAGTAGTACATTTCGCAAATTTGCCATCAGCACACCTCTTAAAGAATTTCCAAACCAATGAAACCTTTTTTCTTTTATTTTGTACTTTCTTTAACGAATTTACAAAATTCACATCATTCTCTTCTCTTTCACTTTCATTTTCTTGATCCTTTTTTTTTCAAATTTAATTTTTTAAAGCTGTTTCTCTCTATAAAATATTTGTAATATATACATATATAGAAAATCATGTGTAATATACATATAAATAAAAAAATTTAATGTAGAACTTACCATTTTTTGTTGAATCCATTATTATAGCAAAAGACAAACCAGATAAAAAGAAAATGAATTATTGTGTTACATGCCCCTATCGGTGCATTCCGTGCTTGCTGTCCTCGCGTCGCTTTCTTTCGCAAAGGCGATTCAGCGGAATCGCCCCGCGCGTAGCAATCGCGTTGTGCTGAGCCCGTAGCAACAGCGTTAGGGACAACGACCGCGTTCGGCCCGGGTGCCGAGTCTTTCGCAAGAATCCAGGAAATAGTTAGGCAAGCGACAGCTGCCGACGGGGCAGTTATCCCCGTCCGTAGGGATCGTCCGAGGTTTAAACCGCGATCCAGAACCGCGAGACAAGACACTCTTATTCGGGAACTCGACTTAGGAAGTGAGGACGAGCCAGAGAGCCGTCAAGAAACCGCGATCACGTCACAGCGTCTAGTCCGCGAAATACGAACGGCCGTCAATAAACCGTGCAAGGGTAACTCCATCCAACATACCGCGAACGGCCTAGCCGGGAGAGCCCTTGTGCGTCATTCGTGTCCGGCGTAGGAACGCGTAGAATAAGAGACGATTAGAGACAGTGCGATTCGACGGTCTTCAGGTGACCGACTTCCGAGTGCTATCCGAGAGCACAGCGAGCGACCACGACCTACGAACGGTCAGCGACATCAAAAGCGAGCGCAACCCGAGCCGGAACGCGTGCCGAGCGAAACAGCGAGCGACAGCCGGACGAAGCGGCGTCTCTAGGTAGGATAATTCTGTAACAATATACTTTTATTCTTGTTTTTCCCCTTAACCACCTTGTACGATCTTATTCGACCCCTAATTACCCTCCCGATCCTTGGTAAGTATAGTCAAGGTGTGCTTTAGCACTTTAACAGAGCAAGAACCCGATAGATCATTCCAGCCGCTCGGGGTGATTTATAGGAAAGTCCCTTCAGGACGTAACAAACTGGTGTCAGAAGTGGGATATTTTTATCCCTTATTATTATTATTCCCTTATTATTATTATTTCTTATTAGAGAAAGTGAGCGTGTTGTCGTCACATAACGTGACCCACCGCAATCTTATCTGCTCGTAACTTGACTACACTTCCTACTACTCGAAGTTCCTTACAATTCCAAAGTCACAATGACGGGTGGTATTTTGAGATCACCCCCTTCACATACTTTTCCTAACACTCAAACCTCTGAAAATGCTTCCTCCATAAATGCCCCTACTGTAGTTCCTCCCCCTTTACCGCCATTATCGAGTGGCCGACCATCCCTTGGTTCCCGGACGAACGACCTTGAAATGTCTGTATTAGACGTATGGCGTTCCCGAGAAGACGAAGAGAGAGTTTATAGGGCGCTTGACAGCATTCCCCGTTTTGATCCTGATTTCGTAACTTTAGAAGACTTCGCTGCCGCGATACAGCGCGCTTCGAAGCGCGTACCATCCGGTCAAGAGGAAAGATTTCTGACTGAATTGATATACAAACTAAAAGATCCTATTAGATATTATGTCGAAGGGAAAGGTTGTCAAAGCGTGGCCGATCTGCTCTCCCTTCTAAAGGTCCGATATTCCCCATGTCGCGGTTATGAGGAGCTCCGCCTAGAACTCGAACGTATAAGCATGCATCCCCGGGAACGATTGATAGACTTTATCCACCGTGTGGGCCGCTTATACAGACAAGTAATCGTAAGAGCGAAAGAATTGATCGGAGAAAATGTAGAGAAGACTATAAAGGAGGTGGGCCGTTTGGCGCGAACCTCGTTTATCACGGCTTTACCCCAAAGAATTTCGACTAAAGTAGCATTATCTAATCCCGAATCATTGGATGACGCGTTTGATTTAGCATTACATATACAAAGACGAGAACAAGAATTGTCAGGTTTGCCGCGTGATGACTCGTTTAGATACACACAAAACGCGCGTCCCCCGTCTCCATATGACCCACAGCGTAGATGGAACGAGTGGAGACAGCCACACGAAGATGACTCCTACCGCGACTATAATACCGCTTACTCTGGCTATAGTGCCCCTCGCTTTCGAGACGATTATTATCGGGAGCCGTATTATCACAATCCGATGACAGAGAGCAGTCCAGCGGCCTTGCTGACGAGGCAAGGTGAACGCCCATTAGATTATGAACGCCAACCGTATGTTCCCCGCGGTAGAGGTGGACGCGGAAGATATCAAAGCGATAGACAATACCAACCTCGCGGGCCCCCTCCCGAATTTCAAAACTACGACTCCCGTGAGTCACAAGGATATGAACCACGCGATCCAGGGAGATACGAAACTCAAGAATCTCGAGGATTGACAGAACGTGAAACGTCAACCCAAAATACCAGTTTTTACAACTCGTACGCGCAGAGTCCCCCCGTATCCGAGTCAAGGCAGACCAACTGGAGAACGGCGAGGGAGAATAATTACGAAATCATATACAAACCCGGCAGAGTAAATGCACACGCAGACGCGCTATCACGAAATCCAGACTTATATGTTTTTACGACAACACTGAAGGAAACCGCGCCTAATAACGAAAATGAAGGAATAGGAACGCGCGTATCGGAGCGCCGTCAAGGCCAGCCGCGGCCGAATTACGAAGAACCACCGTCGCTTATAGATGATACAACACTATCGAGAGTTGACACAAACGATATAGAAAGCAGGGCCAATTCTACCGTTCTGGATGCAGAGGAAGAACGAACGGGAATGCCCGAATTCCTGGATGAGGACGAGGACCTGGAATTGACCAACGAGGAACCAACCATCCTGAGGGATGGCTCGGTCACAGGTTCGCTCACACAGGAAGAAATCACTTTCTTGGAAAACCTGGATGAGAAATACCCCCCCAAGAACAAAGAGGTACGGTTGGGACACTACGGAATTGAAGATTTTGAAGAAGACTATTTCCCCACGTCAACTGAGGGCCCGGACGCAGGGCATACGGTGGACGAATGGGCCTTTTTAAAGAGTCTGGACGAACCACCCGAATGGGAGTATATAGAAGGAGACGACTTGGACCCCACCTTCGGAACCATTAACACCCCGGAGGGCCTAGAAACAGAGATGACTTCCATCATCCCGGGAAGACTCCCGTGGGAAAAAGGCGAAACATCGAATACCCACGAAAATTCTAGTCCTCGGAAGGCCCTATTCGGAACACTAGACAACGATGACGCGCAATATTATAATAACGAAATAGATAAATTCTATAAAGACCAGAGCCATCTCGCGGAATTATTAGGTAATCAAACGCATACTATGAGATCAGAATTCCAAGACATACACGACTCACTCACATCTGTAACGGGCATCCGACAATTAGACGAGCGCGAAAGAAAAATCGAATTAGAATTAGCTTTTTCGTCGTGGACATTCCTAATGACCAGGCACGTGGACGAATATGTGACCGCGTTAATTGTAATTACAGACGCGCTTACATTCGCGAAGCTTGGAATCTTACACCCGGCCGTTCTTTCTCCGAATCAGCTAGCGAAGACTTGCGGACGAATACGCGAAACTACTCCATACGAATTCCCGCTGACCCCGGAAGAATTAAATTCCGAGCCGCTACCTTTCGAGCAAAGGGTGACGAAATTTAACGTAGTTTATTCACAGGGCCGAATCATCTTGTCACTCGACATCCCTTTACTCGACCAAACTCCCTTCGACCTTTATTACCTTCAACCGTGCCCTTCGTTTCAAATTATATCTACCAATGTCTCTACCCCTATATTCATAAAACCAAGAACGGAATACTTAGCAATCAGTCGAATTAACTCTCAATACTTCATGCCCAACGAAAACTACATCACAGGATGCAGGAACCACCCTCGAATGTACATGTGTGAGCTCAGCGTACCACTTCAAAATTTGGAAAAAGCACTAACCTGCGGGACGGATGCTCTACTAAAACCACAAAACATCAAGTGGCCCAGCTGCAACATTCAAGATCTTTTTGGAAGCCGCACCTTCCTCAAGAAAATGGTCATACACAACACCTGGTTGTATTCCGTCAAAGGCACCCGGGCACTGCAGGTACGTTGCAATGAGCACGCAGCCCGATATCAAGTGCTCCAGGGAGCAGGAATATTACAACTAAGGAGAGATTGCGAAGCCAAAATTGGGACCGACCGGATTTGGGCATCCGGATTCGACACTGAGACATTAACATCCAATTACAAACCATCGAATGGCATTAACATTTCGGAAATTCTCCCAACTCTAACGGAACATCATGTGAAAATATCTGACCATCAAGAAAAGCAACCCCAAGGAACCCTTCAAGATTCCCATGCGAAAGCTAACGCAATCGCACCGGAAGACATAGTGAGACATGCAAGAGAGATAGCAACCCATCATAGGACCGAAAATTTATCACATGTTACACATGGACTGCCAGGACTAAGAGGCATCCTAGTGACCCTCCTTATTGTCTGGATTGGGTACCGTTGTTTGAGGGCACGCTGTAATCAACATCGAGAGCTCTTAAGGAAAGAGACAAAGGTTAATATAGAAATGATACCCCACCGTCCTCTCCCTCAAGTAGTTTCCAAACCCCGTCCAGTAGTCATTTTATCTTTTCCTCCCGACCTACCCGTTATACCACCCACGAGGACAAGTGACAGAGCCCACATGGAGCGAGCGAGAAGTTTCGCGGGCTCCGAAAAGTACTTCGATGTATTCTAAGCCATAAGTTGCTGTTAACAACAATAATTACCGCAGTAGGTAACTCACTATCAGATTGTAATCACTTAAATGTGACGGGACCGAATTGCAATTGTTTCCGATTTCGTTAAATTCACAGCAGAGCAGCGTGATTTATTGTATTCCTTTGCGACCCCATAGTGTTAGTAGCGTTAACCGTAGTTGTAAGTCATTAGGAAGGTGCACGCGTGAACAGCTACGCACGTATAAGCGACGAAACGGACTCGCGAGGCCGTTTCGCGTCTAAATGGGGAGCTGTTACATGCCCCTATCGGTGCATTCCGTGCTTGCTGTCCTCGCGTCGCTTTCTTTCGCAAAGGCGATTCAGCGGAATCGCCCCGCGCGTAGCAATCGCGTTGTGCTGAGCCCGTAGCAACAGCGTTAGGGACAACGACCGCGTTCGGCCCGGGTGCCGAGTCTTTCGCAAGAATCCAGGAAATAGTTAGGCAAGCGACAGCTGCCGACGGGGCAGTTATCCCCGTCCGTAGGGATCGTCCGAGGTTTAAACCGCGATCCAGAACCGCGAGACAAGACACTCTTATTCGGGAACTCGACTTAGGAAGTGAGGACGAGCCAGAGAGCCGTCAAGAAACCGCGATCACGTCACAGCGTCTAGTCCGCGAAATACGAACGGCCGTCAATAAACCGTGCAAGGGTAACTCCATCCAACATACCGCGAACGGCCTAGCCGGGAGAGCCCTTGTGCGTCATTCGTGTCCGGCGTAGGAACGCGTAGAATAAGAGACGATTAGAGACAGTGCGATTCGACGGTCTTCAGGTGACCGACTTCCGAGTGCTATCCGAGAGCACAGCGAGCGACCACGACCTACGAACGGTCAGCGACATCAAAAGCGAGCGCAACCCGAGCCGGAACGCGTGCCGAGCGAAACAGCGAGCGACAGCCGGACGAAGCGGCGTCTCTAGGTAGGATAATTCTGTAACAATATACTTTTATTCTTGTTTTTCCCCTTAACCACCTTGTACGATCTTATTCGACCCCTAATTACCCTCCCGATCCTTGGTAAGTATAGTCAAGGTGTGCTTTAGCACTTTAACAGAGCAAGAACCCGATAGATCATTCCAGCCGCTCGGGGTGATTTATAGGAAAGTCCCTTCAGGACGTAACAATTGAATCACAAATGCTTGATACGAAAAAACATTAAAAATGTCTTTCTGTGGTATGATCAAATTGACAAAACTGTTGGAGAAATAATTTCAGAAGTTGGTACCGCTCAGTTAGCATACGTGGCAACACTGAGAAACAGGAAAATGAGTGTGAGTGTGAAGGTATGTGAGGCAGATTCTGTGTGAATGTCGGAGCGAATGGACGTACGGCTAGCCTTAAAGTAAAAAGAACAGTAAAACGTGGTCTGTGAACAAATTCGATATCCAGTAACATCGATATCAAATATTGCAGTTCAAGTGCAATCTGTGTACCAAATCTATTATTTACAACAGAATATATTTTTCCTTTATATTATTTTTTCTCAACAAATATTGAACTGCGCTTGCTTTATCACGTTCCTTGAATATACCTCAACAAAAACACTATTGCTATCGTAAGTTACAGAACAAATACCTATCAATAGATTATACTTACCGATATTTTTAAATTCGCAGTATTAATTGATATACTTAGGAAATATATAAGTAATAATGAAGTAAGTGTCTTGGGTAGTTACGAAAAGCGGTTGCTTCGTAAGTTGGGAGACCTGGGTTCGATTCTCGTTACCGCCAAGTTTTTTTTTTTTTTATATAAGTAATAATGTTGTCACTTAGTTCGAATGATTTATCAAATTTGAAACGTTAAATTTTTACAGGGAAACGAAAAATACAAGCTAACAAATTATTCCTTATTATTCAACAGAATATTTTTAATCTATGTACTTCGCTATACCATTTTTCATTTATAAAAGTATTCAAGGTAATTAAAAACGCTTTTCAAATATGTATATTATAGTTTATTTTTAATACAAGTAATAATATTACAAATTAAATTTGGGATTCTGAATTTTAGCTGTAATTATTTTTGAATTCACTAACCTACGATTTTCAATACCGATAATTATCGATAGTGAAAATAAGCCATCGATAGTTTTCGATAGTCAGAACCATCGATAACTATCGATAGTACCATCGATATTTCTCCACCACTAACGACAACTTCTTCAGGCAGGGGTACGAAGATTCCGAAGAGGATTCAATGCGGCCGGGACGACCGCTCTTCCAGAGGGGAGAGCAGTGTTGCGAGCACCGGGTATAGGCCCCTGCATAACCTGCTGGTGCTCGTAGCTGAATATAGAAGAAGGTCCAGAAGACTGTCTTGTACCGAACTGTTTTGTAACCGATATTGCTCTATGTAACAATATAGTTCAGTCGTGTGTACTCCCGTCTAATCATTATTCTATCCTTTGCGTCGGGGTGGCCTGCGATGGTAACGCTCAACAGTGGGGCACGTAACATAGGATTCGCGGAAAAAATTTCATAACTTCGGTGTTTACCAATATTTTTTAGTACTTTTTTTGATATTATTTGTTAATAGCCAACGGTTATATGGACAGGAACATTAAAAGAATTGAAGCATCTTTTACAAATAAAATAGTAATAAACCCCGTAAACATTGTGTTTCATAATACATCCAGTTCAGAATTCGTTCATGAAATCCGGTACTGAAAATGCGCAGGCTGGATGCGCATGATTATTATGTGGTCGGCTCCTCGAAGTGACAGAAAATATAACCTAAGTATATGCTACATGACAACAAATGTTTAGTGGCTATTTCGTTCTTTTACGAAACATTTGTAAACTTTTCACAAATGTTTCGTAAAAGAACGAAATAGCCACTAAACATTTCTTGTCATGTAGCATATACTTAGGTTATATTTTCTGTCACTTCGAGGAGCCGACCATATAATAATCATGCGCATCCAGCCTGCGCATTTTCACTAGTCCAATTCAACATCCAACACAATTTTATTTATAATGTTTGTTCATAACTGCTTTCTGCATAGGACGTGTAATAAGTGTATTTCATGTTCTGCTTCGGTGCTTTGCTAGTAAAAAAATGTCTAACCTAACAAACTTCATTTTCTGGGGACATCCCCTAATCTATTTTCCCTTTTCACTTATAATTCCTTACTGCTAACGTAGAATATTGTAGCATAAGCACATTTCAAGTAATTCAAATTTACAATGAATTTTCTACGTTTGCAGTACCAGCCGACTTTCCGTTTAAATTTTTATAAGTACAACGCAACAGCTGAGAATTTCTTTCCTTATTCAAAATAGAATACGGAAATAGCAAACAGCTCCCTCTCGCGTGCACAGGCAGCCGCATATCTATGGGTATTACCATTTCTGTGCAGAAAAAATCTGCTGTAATACCGACCGACCAAATCGGCCAGGTCACGTGACGTGTCTACCCCCTTAAACAGATAGCGCTGTATTTTTTCTATTCTCTGCCATTTCCCTGTGTTCTGCTGCACCTTAAAAAAGAATTTTGAGGAAACATTACATTGAATTTTACAGTAATCAATATTAGGAACAGTAAAATAAGGGTGATAGGCCGGTACTCATAGTCGCTACTTATTCTTAAGCAAATGCTTAAGCATGCCTCATCCTCTTCTAACCTAGTAGCTAGTAAAGGATGCCGTATGCTTAAGCATTTGCTTAAGAATAAGTAGCGACTATGAATACCGGCCATAGTTACATATTAAAACCGTTGCTACCTTTAATTTATGGAAATCTTCTTTCCCTTTTCTGCCAAGGCCAACTAAATAGTAATGCAACATCCATTGGTCATCATCGACGTTAGCGCCCGTTTCACAAAATTATAATGATTGGAACCATCAAAATTTGTCAATTTGTTAACCTAAAATTTAAAAATTATTCAAACCCTAACCTAGAACTACATACCTTTGATCGTAAATACTGAAACAAATATACAAAAACGTTAATGAAAGCTTTATAAAAACTGTATGAAAACAATATAAAAACTGTATAAAACCGGTTTACAAACAATCGATCAGATACATTTAAACATATGCCTTTGTGTTTTTTTTTTCTAATGTTTCTTTGAGCAAATGTTCATAAACATTTATATGTCCCAGTATATATATATATATGTATGTACCTGTGCGATCTATCCATATTTCGTGGATGCTTTAGATTAGACAGCGGTTGTAATCCTTGCTTTCCTTGAACTGATTGTGATGAACACATTTCTCACATGGTGCACAGCCTCTTTTGAACGCCTGGTTCGGACGCAACCAAAGCTTTTTAAAACGTCTGCAAAATACATTTTTAAAACGTCTGCAAAGTACGTTTTCTGGACTTTTTCTGGATGTTTTCTGGACATTTTATGGATGTTTTCAAAACATCCAGGAAATGCTCCAAACATGTCCAGAAAAAGTCCAGAAAATGTTTTAAAAACGTACATTTTCACAAATCAAGCCGTGGACGTTCAGACCTAAAATGGACGTAAACTGGATGTTTTCGAAACGTCCTGTGCTATCTGGGTTTATTGCTGGATTTTCTCAACCCGAGTTTTTCTATTCTTCTTGAACAGCGATAATTATTGAAAGCGAAGACCATATTTTATGAGTTTTACAGGACGAACTGCTGCTTACCCAGGGTAATTTGGTAAACAGATGTGTAATGGAAAAATGAAGTTATTTATTATCCGCATCCGGGGTAAACTCAAGGTTTTGAAGGCTATGGAATAGAACCGCAGGCTCTCGTACGTTTTCTGGATTAGAGTATAGCTGTAAAGTTAGCATTATAAGAGCACGCTCGAAAAACTTAGCAGTAAAAGCCTTTAAGAAATAGAAATGCGCGCTACGTATTTGCTTCCTTCCTCATCTTTCGTTTCGACCCTGCCTAAAACCTTCTAGGGATGTGTTGTTCGTTTCGAAATTGAGTCTGTTACGTTGGTTGCAATTCATACAGCGAGTGCAGAGATGGCAGTACCAATTTCGTAGAATTCCCTAGAATCCTCCAATTTCTTGCTTATAATGCGTGCAGCAAGTGCAGAAAATAAAAGTATGGGCAGTCAATGCGCATATTACGCGCATGCGTATTTGTCGCTTTACGTGTGCTTCTGTATTCTGGTTTTTTATATGAATTGCTAGTTTGAAGTGTCTAATTAGTTTTTATTCTTATAACAGAGAAAGTAAAAATTTACGTTGTAACAAAGTTTGAAGCAATAACATAAAAATGTCCATTTGATTGGAATTACAGAATTAACGTGGGGTAATTCTGGCCATTATTTTTCTTTATAAAAGAAGTGGGAAAACTGTAAAATTAATAAAAAAAATATTATTTTTATGTTTTAAAATTAATTACTGTATACATGAATCACAAATGTATTCTTCAGGGGTATTCCATCCTGGACATTCTTCATATTATTATATGCCCATAAAATTTAATTGTTTCATTTTGGGTTTTTATGTGGAAGCGTGTAAAGTAATATTCCTGGCTTCATTCTGCCTTATTCATAATTCTTTTATGTCAGTTGCATTTAAGCCAGAAAAAAAGTAATGTTAAAAGCTGGCTACGATTACCCCTCAATTTTGGCCGGTCTTACCTCACAACACATGTTGAAATAATATAGTAATACACTACATTGAATTTTCATATCAATGAAAACAATAATATTTTGGAAGGATGTTAAATTATAAAAAGGTGACAAATATAGCGTAAAAGAACGAAATATCCAATAAGCATTTATTGCCATGTAGCATATATGTAGGTTATATTTTCTGTCACTTCGAGTAGCGGACCACATAATTTCGTGCATGTTTTTCAAAGCGTACGTAAAGCGACAAATACGCATGCGCGCATGCACTGCACGCTTCATGCGCTAGAAGTGGAGAATTCTAGGGAATGCTATGCGCCACCAACGCAACCAATGCACGCATAGACTGAAGCGGAACGGTTTTCTCTGCAGTCTATGCGCATAATGCGTCAATCGGAACACAGCCTGCTTCTCCTCTGATTTTCTGCGATTGCTGCACGCTCACTGCACCGGAAGTGGCATCGTATTGGCGGCAAGTGAGAGAAATTCTAGGGAATCATACGATGCCACCAATAAGATGCCATCAATTTCATGCGCAGTATGCTTGAATCGGAACACAACCCATATTTCGTGGATGCTTTAGCAAAGAGGAGATATAATAAGAGGCGTTACTCGACAAGGACAGAAATAACCTAGGGAAATCACTAGACAACCAATTTAAATACCCATTCGGCAATGATCGGTAAACTTCGGCAATAATCAGCCAATTGCGGTAAGGTACATTTAGTTGATTTGAATATCCCGCTTGAATATACAACCAATTTAAATGCCAAGGTCAAGTAAGGACTTCAAAGGTGACGCCCGGAGTGACGCCTCTTATCTAGAGACGCCAAGTACATGAAAAACACCCGGTATATGTCGATGTCGCTACCGTGTACCTTTACTCGTCGCGGAGACACTCTAACCTAATTCTGATATTTATACATTAATATCTCATCACGCCTGCAATATTTTGTAAATTTAAAGACATTTTTCTTATGTAAACCGCATATCGGCTTTCGAACAAGACCAATTTCAATAAAATCGGTCCACGCATGACAGAGATATCGTAATATCGTTTCATGGATCGGTCAGATCCGATAGGTAAGATTCTTCTTATGATTCTTCTCCTGATTCTCCAAGCCAAATTTTCGTCCACATAATACGTATACACGCGTTACACACACACCTTCAGACAACACATGTATCGTTCTTCGTTCGTCGTCCACCATTGTACGTACATATATATATATATATATATATATATATATATATATATATATATATATATATATATATATATATATATATATATATATATACAGGGTCATCCGTTAAAACTGCAACCTACGCGCGCGCGAACAGGTAAATTTAGCAACACCGCCTCACGGACGCATTCCACTACAACCATGCGCCGATACTTCCGCCATCTATGAGCCAATGATGAAAGTGTAGAGTCTTTTAGGTGCCAGTAGAGAGCGTGGGTGCTTTTGGCTTTCGCCAGAGAATATTAAATTTGACGTAGCAGACGGGTAAGAGAACGGTAGCCATTTTAAGAGTGCAACCGCGCCGATCCCGTTATCTACGAATGCAATGGTCCAGCAGCGATATTAGCCCAGAGTTGGGCAAAATGTAATTTAATTACAACTTACAAATTGCGATTTAAAATGTAATTGTGTAGTTGGTTACACATTATTTTGTGTAATCGTTAATGTAGGTGGTTAACCACACTTTTATCAACCAGATAAATTGACGATTACAGAAAATAATGTGTAATCAACTACACAATTACAGTTTAATCGTAATTTGTAAGTTGTAATTAAATTACATTTTGCCCAACTCTGTACTAGACCACGCTGACGCGCGTTAGTGGCCCTGGTCGAAGAATTTGGGGCTGTTTTCACATAATTTTTGAACTACAAAACATATCGGAATGCAATTTGCGCCATAAAATGGGGACAAATTATCCCTTTCTAATGGTGGAAAATTTGCCAAATTTTACGTTTACTTAATTTTTTTTCAATGTTTTATCCTTGATTGTTGCGAGAAGCTTTTGCAAACTGTTTATTTAAATACTTTGTACAATGCTCTTTTTAAAATTCATGGCGCCGATAAGCAATAGGCTAGTTGTCCCTGTATCATTACTTTCACAAATTGAGGAATTAAATTTCTATTCAATTATGTATTAGTTCTGCAGCCTCAGAATCTAATACTCCTGTTTCCTTTTTCGTGATTTTTATCCTCAATGTAGTGCATGCACTACAGATAGGAAGTAAGAGGTAACTAATGGGATGTGCCGCTGTTTCTAGCAGTCTTTGAATTTTTTCTACAATTTTTGTGCCTGAATGTTTTAACCCTTTAGCTGTTAAACGCCACGCCTGTAGTGGCTTCTGTTTATGTCATCTTTTGGAATGGTACATGAAAATGCGCAGGTTGGATGCGCGTGATTATTATGTGCTCCCCTCCTCGAAGTGACAGAAAATATAACCTATACCCAGACAGCACCACCTCGTCTTAGAGATGTCTGGTTTATGTCTATTTTAGGTCTGAACGTCTTGATTCGTGACATGACATCTTTAAGACGTCTTTAAGATGCCTTTTGGACGTATTTAAGACTTTACCAGACGTTGGGCGCAATGTCTGGTAAAGTCTTAAATACGTACAAAAGGCATCTTAAAGACGTCTTAAAGATGTCATGTCACGAATCAAGACGTTCAGACCTAAAATAGACATAAACCAGACATCTCTAACACGAGGTGTGCTATCTGGGTATACTATTCTATACCAGATTTCATAAAGATACAGTTGCGGCGTAATAATAATATTTTGGAAGGATATTAAGTCATACAAAGTTCACAAATATAGCGTAGAAGAACGGAATAGCCAATAAACATTTATCGTCATGTAGCATATAGGTTATGTTTTCTGTCACTTCGAGGAGCGGATTTTCTATCCTCGAAGTGACAGAAAACATAACCTATATGCTATACCTGATTTCATAAAGATACTGTTGCGGCGTAATAATAATATTTTGGAGGAATGTTAAGTCATACATAGTTGACAAATGTAGCGTAGAAGACCGAAATAGCCAATAAACATTTATTGTCATGCAGCATATAGGTTATATTTTCTGTCACTTCGAAGAAAGGACCGCATAATAATCACGCGCATCCAGCCTGCGCATTTTCACCAGACCGGGCGGCCGCATGGAAGGGTACCTTCCCCAGCCTGCATTAGTGGTAGTTGGAATCAGAGATGGGCAAAAAATTATTTTAAATAAAAAATTGGTTTCGAATAAAAGGCAGAAATTTTAATTGAAACTCATCAAATATAAATAACCCGGAGTTATTTGTTATTCGAAGCGCTGTAAATAATGTTTTCATTCGACGGGAATTCATCCGAAGCTTCGAATAATGCTCTCCCTTTCATTTATATTCATGTCCGAAAGTTATTTCAAGCTTGGCGAGCCTTGAGCGCCTTTGATCGAAGCCGTCGGCTCCTCGAGCCGAGCGACATTGTATCGTTCACCCGACTAATCTGCAGCGCGAGAATGCTCGGCGATGTGTCATCGATTATGCAGAAACGGAATTTCTTCATTTTTCATCATATCAATATGAAAATGACAGCAACGGATTCCTTGTATTCTCCCGATTAAATTGACAAAAAAAAAATTAAATCGGACCACTTTTAACGAAACGGGATTTCACTCCTGCAAACTAATTTTATACGTAATATCGTTGATCGTGGCAGTGAGAGCAAACAATGGACTAACCCACATTCTTTTTGAAATTGAAGCAGTAGCGTAATAACGTATGAAATAACGTATTCCAACTTGGAACCACATTCTTCAGCCCGATGTACGCCACTATGGTGGCTTTCACACGCAGGTGGCGAAAAATCAAGCCAACCCTGTCGTAGCCAAAAATTTGTGAAATTGAGCCGGGTACGAGACCAGTCGACACATTGTTTGCAAACCTCGTTACAGTAATCTGATCCGGGAAATTCCGAATAGCTCTTTGCGACGTTAATTTGAAAGAGACCATCCGAAAATTCTCGAAGCTGGTCGGGCATCACCGCTGTCCAGCGCTCGCTGACAGCTTCGAACGCCGGGCCGATACGAGAAGTGGCTTCTCGCACGTTTCAACATTCAATTTCTCTTACAAGCCTATCATTATATTTTCCTTAAATTGATTCCGCGATAAAAGGGACACTGAAAATAATTTTATTCAACAATTAATACTTTTATTTTAAAAGTATTAACTAAACTGACTAAACTGTTCAAGTCTTTCCAGAACATCTTAATTCGAATAAAGGTCGAAGCAAATTCAAAACTCTCGTCGGGAATTTGAAGAGAATCTCGAGGTATTGAGATCTCGTCCGTATTTTGCCAGCCCGCTCCGAAGCTCCGGTTTCCAAGCCCTCCGATGACTGAGTGCTACGAACCGCCCGATAGCCCAACTCCCGGTCACGTCGTCGGTCGCGCGTTCCTAGAGTTCTTAGCTCAACTGTCTCATTGAGAGTTTGTGGGACCAAAATTATTGTATTACAATATCCTTCCAAAATGCTAATATTAATTTTAAAAGTAAATGATATCGGCGCATTGATTCGGTCAATTTTCCGAATCAATGCGCCGATATCATTTACTTTTAAAATTTTGAAAAATTTACGGTCGAAATTCTAATTCACTTTAGCTAATATTACAAGCTTTTATTTAGCTTCACTTGTGAGTTTGTTAGTTAGTTTGTGAGGATGAAATCTTGTAAGCTAATTTTGACCCACTTCCACATGTCCGATCGACTTGAAATTTGTCACACATACGTAGTTCAGATGACAATACAATATTTTCATGTCTCCAACCCGGTTATGGAATCAGGAAAGCAGGTAACGGATTATCCTCTCGCTAGAGTCTTCAAGAGTTAAAGGCAATGCCGCCGATAAGCCAGCATAAATGTGTGAAATTGTGGGCGATTTGGGGTGCAATGGCTGATATGTTTATTGAATCGGATATGTTTGTTGTTCAGAGTTGTTCTCGTTAAAGTTTTTGGTGGCCCTGAAAAGGGCCGTTGGTTTCTGCTGGCCCTGAAAAAAGGGCCGATGATTAATACTTTATAAATGTTGCTGGAAGTGGCCACCATTATGCCGTAGACAGGCTTGTGTCCTCTTCACCTTGTTTCTGAATACTCGATCCAACGTTTCTGGCGTAATGTTGGCGATCGAAGCGGTAATGTTTTCCCGCAACTGCTCCATGGTGTCCGGTTTAGTGGCGTACACCTCGCTCTTCAGGGTACCCCACAAAAAGAAATCGGGTGGCGTCAGATCTGGCGATCGCGGCGGCCACAAACCCTGGGAAATGACCCGGTCGCCAAAAAATTCTTCCAGCATTGTCAGCGTTGACTGCGCTGTGTGTGCTGGTGCCCCGTCCTGTTGGAACCAACATCTCCTTTCCTCGCGTTCCAACAGGGAAATAAATTCATATACAATTTCTTGATACTTACATGCCGTTACGGTGGTGTTGAAGAAAAGTGGTCCAACAATTCGCTTACGCGAGATCGCACACCAAACACCAATCTTCGCCGAATGAAGAGGCTTCTCCCGGATTTCCCTCGGATTCTCCGTGCACCAGCTCCTGCTGTTTTGGTTGTTTACCTGGCCGTCTAGGTGGAACCAGGCTTCATCCGTGAAAAACAATTTGTCTGAAACAGAAAAACCCTCTACCTCCAGGAAATTGAGGAACCATGTACAGTACCTGCGCCTTGCCTCGTAATCCGGTTCCTTGAGCTCCTGGACCGTCTGTTGTCGGTATGGATGTAGGTGTAGCTGCTGCGTGTGTTACGTGCCGGTTACATTTTTCCAAATTCATTTCTAAATTCTACTAATTTTTATAGTCATTTCACAGATGTTCTCTATTGATCCAACCGCTTAGCGTGTTATGGGAATCTCCCTCAATCAATAGTCGATTATCTGTAGATATTCTTAATAGTGCTTGACTTATTTCTGATTTAATTCTGTTTGAAGCTTGTCACGCCACGGTATATTCTCATGAAAGATTATTGTCAACGATCTTTCAACGCTGTCGACGTTCTTGGAATGCGCGTTGTGATAAGCCTTCCGAGGCATTGTAGTAGACTACTTTATATTCGGTTTTTCTTTCCTTTCTTCCTCGTTAAAATTTTATTACAGAATCATTGACATCTGATCCAACCGCTTAGCGTGTTATGGGAATTTCCCTCGATCAGTTGTCAATGATCTGATATAGTATAATAACCGATTTATGATTGTTACGCCACTGCGTTACTTCCATAAGAAAACCTTTCGTCAGCATCAACGTTCTTGGAACGCCGGATGTGATAACATTCAAAACCCTAAGCACTGCGAGGCTGGGAACGGTCCGGGGTGACGACGGTTGGGCCCGTGTGTACGAAATGCATGCTCAGCAATTTGACTCTCTTTGTTCAAAGTCCCAAGTGCTCGGGCCTGCCCTGCGAACGCTCGACACAGTCGGCTGTTAAGTCGCATAGTGCGTGGTCGATCTGTCCGAGGGACATAGCTATTCATTAAAATAGTCTTGAGCCGGAGTTCCCGATTATCACATAGTGCGTGGAAGGACTCAGTCCCCGTAGAGACTTGTATATTCTTGCGTTTTTCAACAATACTTTTGCGTTTATATATTATTTGTTTTAACACCGTTTTATTTAGCCAAATATTAATATTCTCGCGCTTAATTATAATATATAGTGAACTATTTTGACAATCGTGTGTGTTGTGCGACACTCCTGCGCTTCACCATCTTAGACGCGGGACCCTCCAGGTCATACAGAGCCAGAGTGAGACAGACTTGAAAATACGAATTAGCAATCTCTTGTACAGAGTTGGTGAGTGATTCCATCTATTCATGGTATTGTACGGAAGCGGCAGCCGATTCAACCACTTAGTGGGTTATGGGTTTTCCCTCAATTAGCTGCTACTTTCCCTTCGGCGTGTGACGCGTTTTAAAAATTGGCTTGTTTCGCGTAGTGTAAATTGTAACCAAATCAATTATACAAATAACTCGAGCGAATGTACAAAATTAACAACAATAGACACGATTATTGATCCAACCACTTAGTGGGTTATGGGGTTTCCCTCGATCAATTATTGTTGATCCGTTATTTGTTCACCATACAACGTTGTCGTTTACATTCAATTGCGACTGAATTGAATCCTTATAACCATGCGTAGAATTTTACACATCGTAATTGGACTTTTTATACATTATATTTGCATAACACAAATCCATGTAATCTTCCCAATTTTTGTACCACCCTTCTAAAATTTTCCTTTTGCTTATTATTTGTAATACATGGTAATATTTTACTTAAATCCGTCTCATTTTGTTTCGAACCACCTTCACCAAAGTACCACATCCCGATTGGACAACCTGTATAGGTTGTAGACAAAAGCCGCGCCCCAAAATAATCCTGATTTTTGCGTATGTCAAAATTATAAAATCTCTTTAAATTCGTTAAGCATTACGTGAGTAAATCAGACTCAACCGCTCGGTCTCTTTTAAAATTAACACCCTCACGTAACAGCTAAACTGGTGTCAGAAGTGGGATTCTGCTTTTGTCAAAACCCGTCCGTTGTGGTATTTTCTGAGACGTTCGAGATAAAAGAGTGCCTATGTAATTTTTATATGTGATTTAATTGGTATGCTTTACATTTTTGTTTCTTTTGTGTCTTGAATGTTTTAGGAAATCCGTGATATCGCCTTCTAATTTATTTTCAGCTTATTTATATATTTTGTGTATATTCTCTGAACTAATTTGAAAATGGCTAGTCCCAACGAAACCGGTAGTGCGTCGGGAAACGTGTCCGCGAATTTATCAGTAACGAACGCAATGATGACGTCTATGGCGGAATGCTTTGCATTGCTGCACGGGACGCTGAATATTCCTTTCTTTAACGGGAGAAATATTCCTCTGAAAGATTTTTTACAAGATGTGCAAAACGGTGCAGTTTTCGTACCGCCTGCATCGGAAGGCCCGTTCGTTAAGGCAGTCCTAGGAAAATTACAAGGAGCTGCGCGCGATAGTACTTTCGGAAAAACTTTTAATACCGTAAATGAATTAATTAAACATTTGAAAACTAGATTTGCTCCCGGGAAAGATTATCCATATTACCATCATGAAATTGAAAATATCCGTATGCGCAGAAACGAAACCGTAAATGATTTCTATGATCGACTTAATATTTTGATTAGCGGTGCGCGACTCGCGCTGGAGGACTCGTATGGCGAGGACGCGGATAAGATGTTGCGCCCGATAAAGGAGTGCGCACTAGAAGCATTTATTCGGGGCTTGCCTGACGAGATAGCCAGGGCCGTAGACGCTCGTGATCCAAAAACTTTAGAAGACGCGGTAAAGCATGCGACGCGAGTCGAGACGCGAATGAGGTCTGGAATAATACCGACCGGAGATACAAATAGACTGTTTCTTTCACGACAAGAGGATTCTCGTTTAAATTCCCGTCCAGATTCCCCTATTCAAAGTAATTCGCGCCAGAGTTTATTCACTTATCGCGATCCGCGAAATCAAAATTTTGGAGATTCTCGTTCGCGAAGTCCGAGTCCAAACGCGACAGGAAATTCGGATTATTCAAAATTCCCGACAGGGATTCTTAAATCACCGCGAAGTAATACGGAACCGAGTAGATATCCCGAACATGGGTATCCTGCCTATCCCCCGTATCCTTATATGCCTTATCCACCTTTTTATCAAATGCCCTATCAACCATATTATTCACCGTATCCACAGGATCCGCGTTTTCCGTTAAATTCGCCGTACGCACAACCTCCGACGGCTCCACAATTGGCACGGAGCACGAGTCCAATTCCCCAGTCGACGCAAGTCACAACTAAAAATTCAAATTTTCAAAATAGTTTCCGAAATTCAAATCCCGATTCGCGGAATTCCGTAGGATTTCGTGAGTCCAGGCCGTATTCGCCAAACCAAAATTCTTCGTATTTGACAAATCAAAATCGATCGGATTCACCGAGTCAAAATTCATCTGAATCACGAAATAATTCGGATTTAAACTCCCGAGTAACTCTTCGAACAGACGCGACGACGAGTTACCAAAATCCCGAGCGTCGCCCGTCGAACAATCAAAACTCAGAACGTCGTCGGACAGTAAGATTTCTGGAAAAGGATCATCAATATTAAATTTAGGTTGTAATGACGAATCGCCTGTTGTAAAATTGACCGCGAAACAATTACGATATAAAACTGCAACGTTTTTGATTGATACGGGTGCAGACATAAATGTAATTAAATTAGGCGCATTGCACGAGGATGTAACCGTCGACGTACGCGATTCTATTGAAATGAGAGGAATTACGGACGAGAGAATGGAAACATTAGGAACCACAATAGTATCAATTTTGGATCAACCAGTCCTATTTCATGTAGTAAGATCAAATTTTCCGATACATAGCGACGGTATTTTAGGAAAAGCTTATTTGAGACAAGAAAAAGCAGAAATTTCTTTTGCACACAATACAATAGTTACGCAAAGTCAACCAATTCGTCCAATCCATTTTATTGGCGAGGCTCCTCCAGAGGAAGCACCTCAGAAAAATAGTACACCACGTGTTTATCGTATTAGTAGTCGTACCCGACAAGCAATCGCCATAGATACCATCGACTCTAATTTGAAAGAAGGATATTTACCATTGATTAAAACAATAGATGGAATTTATATTGGGGAAGCGCTGGTAAAAGTTAAAAATAACGTGTGCCATGTTCTCGCAATAAATACCTTGGATAAGGACATTGAAATAGAAATACCGCCTCAAGAAATTTTACCATTTGAATATCATAACTTTCTTGAAGAACGCGAATACTTCGATTCTGACTCTGAACAGCAGGAGTCACCGGTATCAACAGACCGTGTAACCAGAATTTTATCAAAATTGCGTTTAGATCATTTAAATGCCGAGGAAAAAGAACATGTAATTAAATTAATCGAGGAATTTCCTGAACAATTTCGTCTACCAGGTGACAAATTAGAATCTACTCCTTTAATACAACATCGAATACCTACAATAGATGACTTGCCCATTAATACTAGGCAATATCGGTTTCCACGAGTCCACCAAAAAGAAATAGCTCGTCAAATTTCTAATAAATTGGCAGATAAAATTATTGCACTTTCAAATTCTCCGTACAATTCACCAATTTGGATAGTACCAAAGAAACCCAATTCCGAGGGAAATCCAATGTGGAGAATAGTAATCGATTTTCGATACCTCAATGAAAAAACAATTGGTGACGCATATCCCCTTCCAAATATCACAGAAATTCTAGATCACTTAGGCGAAGCGAAATACTTTTCCACCTTTGATCTCGCTAGTGGATTCCAACAAATTGAAATGGATCCGCGAGACCGTGCTAAAACAGCCTTTACTACTCCTAATGGTCATTACGAGTATATTCGTATGCCTGAAGGGCTTAAGAATGCTCCCGCGACGTTTCAACGGCTGATGGATCAAGTATTGCGCGGATTACAGGGTGTGGAAGTATTTGTCTACCTCGATGACATTGTTGTTTACGCGAAAAATTTGGAAGAACACGAAAAGAAAGTTCGACGTCTGTTTACTCGATTAAATGATGCAAAATTAACCCTTCAGCCAGATAAATGCGAATTTTTGAGAACCGAAGTCACATATTTAGGCCATATTATTAGTCGTTCTGGAGTAAGACCAGATTCAAAGAAATTAACAGCGGTAAAACACTTTCCTCGTCCTAAAAATCAGAAAAATGTACGACAATTTCTTGGACTAGCCGGATATTATCATCGATTTATCAAAGATTTTGCAGCCAAAGCCAAGCCTCTTACAGAATTATTACAAAAGAACGCTAAATTCGTGTGGGGGAAAGAACATAAAAAGAGTTTCAAAATTCTACGTAAAGCCTTGTGCAAAAGTCCTATATTGCAATATCCCGATTTCAATAAGCCTTTCACATTAACTACAGATGCATCTGACTACGCGATAGGTGCCGTACTCAGTCAAAATGTGGATGGACACGATTTGCCGGTAGCTTACCTTTCGAGAAATTTAACGAAGCCGGAACAAAATTATTTTACCACAGAAAAAGAATGTCTAGCAGTTCTTTTCGCAATATTACATTTTCGACCATACCTTTACGGAAGAAAATTTACTTTGGTTAGTGATCACGAGCCTCTAAAATGGATAGATTCGATAAAAGATCCAGGACAACGATTAGTACGTTGGAGATTAAAATTGCATGATTACGAATATGAATTTGTACATAAACCGGGACGTTTAAATTCCAATGCAGATGCTCTGTCTCGAAACCCGGTAACAGAAATTAATACTAGTTCAGATTCTAGTTCAAAAGACACATCTGATAGCGATTCGGAATGTAATACAAAAATTTCCAAAATTTTACCTATTAAGAAACCTCTCGCTGATAAAAAGTTACCAACGCCGAGTACTTCTAGATCCGCGCCTGTAGAGTCAAAAACCGTAGCTAAACCAACAGTTAGGAAAAAGCGTACGTTCCCTTTAGATAAAAGTGCCATTGCAACAAGAACGCGTTCCGCACTTCAACCTGCCGGATCTAAACCTCCCATTAATTACGCGGAATTAACTACTACTGAATCTTCGCAAAATTCTGAAGAAGAATCGCTTACCGAGGTTGTCGACCCACCGGTATTTCGAGGTCGAAAAAGCGTGTTACCCAATCTTAAATCACCAATATTGGTTCAAGAATTTCAACGCACCCTTTCTAAAGAAGTACAATCTGAAGAACAGTCCGAGGTTTTGGACACTACAGAGGATGAAGCTGCTGCGCCTGCAATGCCTGCCGAAGGCATAACCATAGACATTGCACCTCCATCGGGTGATAGTGATGATAACGAGATTCAGCTCGACACTTCTCAACCTATTAGGCTTCCGGAACTTCAGGAATCTTTTAACCGTTTCGAAAAATCGCTGCAGGAGCATAGCGACATTCTTCAAAATTCATCCGACGAATCAGAATTAGATGCAGAAAATTCATTCCGGGAAGAACTGGACAAACGCGCAGAAGACTTGTGGGCACAATATAAATCGCGAAGCCAAGGTAATGCTGGAACAACAAGCACCGAGGTAGTAACTTCGAGATCCGAATTAGGGAGACCTTTGGAATCCATACAGGAGGAAGAAGAACCAAACACTGCCTCAAGATTCGACAATACGTTAATTCGCCGTCCACCGCGCAGATCCATGATACCAACCCCGTTACCGTCAAATAGACCGCTTGCATTATCTACTCCTTATTCAAAATCCACTTATTCAAAACCAGGAACAGTTTCTGATCCACCTTCTACTCCTAAACGTGCACCCGCTCCTGAATCGAGGGACCACAGCAAAATTGACCCGTATCGACCAGGAATCCAAATAACAGAAAGTATACTTCCCGACATATTAACGTCACCGACCTTCTCCAAAAGCGCACGCGGGGAGAATATTAAATTTACTCGAAACAGTTTAACAAATATTCATGAAAATTATGTTCATTTCATTTCTTCCGATGTGGAACTGGTAACTCCGATAAGTAAGTTGCTCGCAGATATAGGAGCCATAAGCATAGAAAATCTGCGAAATTCAAAGCCAAAAGAAGGCCAAGTACTCGTTACGCCGCGAGGTAAATACAAAATTTCAGTGTAGTAATCAAGGAAAGGCATTATGATGATACTTCCATCGCAAAATTAGGTAATGCTTTGAAAAATTTAAAATATACACTTTTACAATCAGGCATAAAAACCTTTAGAATTTCGAAATCCGGTGAATTTACTGATACACTTCCGCAGGGTACACTAGCTGGTATCTTATTAAATATTTTTGCGGATAGCGATATCAAAATAACACTGTGCACCGGAAACGTACAGGTACCGCCCGAAGAACTCCGTCCGAAAAGCATTTCGGAATTACGTGAAAGCTTAATAGGAGGGCATAAGGGCGTAACTAAAACATATCAAAGAATTCGGGAAAGATTTTATTGGCCATCGATGCGTAACGCTATTCAAAATTTGATTAGAACATGCAATAGTTGTCAGGAAAACAAACTTGTTAGGAAAAGAACTCGCGAACCCATGCTTATAACTGATACCCCATTAAAACCATTCGATAAAATATCCTTAGATACTGTGGGACCTCTTCCATTGACTCCTAGTGGGAATCGACACATTTTGACTATGCAGGATAACCTTACGAAATACTGCATCGCAGTTCCTGTACCGGATATAAAAGCAGAAACTATAGCTCACGCACTGGTCACGCATTTGGTTTTGCAATATGGGGCTCCACGCGCAATTTTAACTGATCAAGGTACTAGTTTCATTAATAAAGTTTTAAAAGAACTGGCAAAAGTTTTCAAAATTAATCATGTAACTACTTCTGGGTACCGTCCGCAAACGAATGGTGCTTTAGAGCGTAGTCATATAATTTTAACTGAATATATAAAACATTATCTAAATGATTTTGATGATTGGGATAAAATAGTACCATTTGCAATATTTTCGTATAACACGTCTGTTCACGAAGCAACAAATTTTACCCCACACGAATTAGTATTTGGCGAAATAGCACGCTGTCCTAGTGCGTTCCCTACAGACGAGTCCTTGTCAACGTATAACGGTTATCTTCAAGATTTATTAACGCGGTTAACCGAGATGCAGACCTTGGCTGCACAAAATTTGATATCGGCTAAACATAAATCAAAATTACACTACGATGAAAAGGCGCGACCATTCCAAGGTAAAATTGGCGACATGGCACGCGTTTTGGTAGAAGTCAGGAAAGGAAAATTTGGCAGTCGATATCATGGTCCTTATAAAATTGTTGGAATTTTGGAAAAGAATAACATTATATTACAAAAGAAATCTGGCGAACGATTTGTAAAGCATGCTGATAAATTATTACTACACCACCAAAATAATTAGGCCTTAGTTTCCGATCTGATCGAAAAATCGAATCGAATAGAATTAAACGGAATCAAGCATAATGAAGTTGGCCACGCTCCTCTCTCTGATGACCTGGATCACAACGAGTCTTGGAGAAAATCGGAAAACGTACGAGATTTCAAGAATTGGTGCTAGCCCTGGATTGTATTTTGAAAGACTACACACTATGAGACTGGTGACCGCTGATTGGCGAGTCATGATTTTCCTCGACACCCATAAATTAGAAACTCAATTTCCAACAGACTATAAGAGGTTAAATGAAACATACAACTACTGCATCTCTCTGCTGATGGCAAATCAATGCGACAGCATCTTACGTAGGATTTATCTCAATGGGAGAATAGAAGAAGCTTTGGCGTTGCGTTTGGAACTACGGGAGCTACTTTCGGCGATTCAAGTTCCGGAAGAATTTCACAATCCCAGGACTATCGTGCGGAGAAGTGTTCCTTTTGGGTTCATCGGATCATTGAGCCACACACTCTTCGGTACACTAACAACAGAAGACGCAGAATATTTTAATTCGGAAATTGATAAATTATATCAGGAACAGCACGAGATAACACAAGTTATAAAGAATCAAACTCACATTATTACCAGTAGGCTCCATAAATTCCATGAAGCATTGGATCGAAACACAAAATTGATGAACGAAAATAGGATTCAAATCAATCAGCTCTCTGCAGCAGTAAAAGATGTAAATGAACTTCTGAATTACACTCGGGTGACATATTGGCTGTCACATTACGCGCATTCCTTGGAACTGTCTTTGGATCAATATATAAAAGTAACCGAGAAATTTCTTGCTGCAATATACGCCGCAAGAGCAGGTGAGGTACACGGCTTGATTTTAGATAGATCAAAATTTCGCCGCATAATAACGGACATTAGAAACACACAAACTTCATACGATCTCCCGATGCCTCAAGGATATCAAGGAATGGAGGAATTAATTAGGTTGTCTAGTATAAAAATTGGACACCATAAAGGCAGGCTATTATTAGTACTACACCTGCCTTTGGTAAATGGAGTATTGTACCACCTTTACCGCTCGTATTCTTGGCCTATCCCACAAAAATTTACTCGAAATTCGACAGGATCAAGCTATGTACATCCGAAGTTCCCATATCTGGCGATAAGTAATGATCATCGGTTCTACTTTAACGCAGATGAATTATACATTAATAGCTGCCACAGAACCTCTTACGCGCACCTCTGCCCATTGAACCAACCATTGTTTGAGGTCTCGTCCACTGACGCTTGTGAGGTATCGCTATTATTGCGACCAACCATTCAAGTGTTTAAGCACTGCGATGTGCGTATACGACCGCAGCACACTCCATTCTGGGCGCGACTAACATCAACACAGGGATGGTTATATTCCTTGGAGACACCAGAATCAGTGCAAATCATATGTAGCGGGATGAAAGACGATCTAATAACCATGGAAGGCACTGGAATTTTACATCTAAGACAGGGATGCATCGCGAAAACCACCTATGTGACCTTAGTCGGAATTCAACATTTGGAAAGTAAAGAACAGTACCTCTATCAGCCAAATTTACTACTGAATGTTTCGGAACTTTTACCCCAACTTCACAAATATCATGATATTCGACCATTGGATACTAAACATGTAAGTGCTCCAATCGTGGAAGACACCATGTCTGAAATAGAAGAAAAACTTGATGAGATAGGACGACACCACCGTAATAAAAATTTCAACAATCATTTGCTACATGGTGGACTAACGCTATCATCCATCTTCGCCCTGGGACTGGTGTTGTATTGTATGAGAGGGATTCTTTGGAAATTGTTACCAACCTGGAGCTGCAAAAAGAGGAAGCCGAGGACTTCAACCAAGACGGCAGACGTTCTAGAGGAGGGAACACGCGGCGTTCCACCGAAACCAGCTACCACCACATCGTCATTACCATGCCAGCGGGCAATAGTGAATTAGCCAATGAATACAGGGACAATGATTGATCTAACCATTAAGCGTTACGGGGAAACCCTCGATCAATAATCGCATAGTTCTTTGTTTTTTTTTTATGTTGTACTACTCCTATTGTTTGTTTATCAGTCTCATAGCAATGTCAGAACCTGTCAGCAACGACCACGGGACATCCAGGAGGATCTTTGTGTGCCGCCTTGCGCGGTTCACAAAGCAAAAGGACCTTTTAAAACTCTTTGGTCCACATGGCGCCGAGCAGGCAGTGCTAAGGGTTCAGCCTGGCGGAAACGTGGCATTCGTCACCTTTAACACCCTCACGTAACACGTGGCTCGATGAGCGCTTCCATACGACAAATCGCACTGCTGTCGCAGCTTCGCCAATGACGTATGGGGCGCTTCCTCCAGAACTTGCTGCACCTCGGCCAGCTTCTGGTTCGTCAGCACAGTTGCCTTCCGATTGTGCTTCCGATTATGCACGCTGCCACCCTCGCGTAATTTCCGTGACAAACGGCTGATAGTACTCTTATGTGGTACTGGAGTGTCCGGGTATTTGTTCTGGAAGGCTACTTGGGCTCCCACGTATGATCCCGTGCGCCAATAATGGTGCACGAGACACGTTCGCTGCTCTGCACAATACTGCATTTCTACTTAATAAGTAGTTATGTTAAATTTGAGTTTTCGGTAGTACTGAAAAGTACTGATTGTGCTATTTGCTGCTCAGTGTAACACTGAAGAGTACTGATGATCTGCGTTGATGCGTCACTGCACGATGTGCTCTGCTTCTGTGCTGAGTCAGTACTCATTTTCATTTCGCAAAGTTCACCCTTTTATAGGAGTTATGCTTCCGCGGCCAGAGCCAATCAGAACGAGGCAGGTAGGTGTCAAGACCTTTGTTTCAGGTCATTTCCTTGTTGAAACACGAGGGAAGGGGGTGCTGGTTCCAGCAAGATGGGGCATGAGCACCCACAGCACGGTCAACGAGGCCGATGCTAGAAGACTTTTTCGATGAACGCGTAACTTCTCAGGATTTGTGGTTACTGCGATCGCCAGATTTGACGTCTCACGATTTTTCTTTGTGGGCGATTTTTCACTGAAGGGCGAGGTGAATGCCACTAATACACGCACCATCGAGCAGTTGCGTAATAATAACACCGCTTCGATCGCCAACGCTACACCGAGAACGTTGAATCGAGTGTTCAAAAACAAGGTGAAGAGGACACACGCCTGTCTAAGGCACAACGGTGGCCACGTCCCGCAACATTTTTAAAGTATTAATCATTGGCCCTTCATTCAGGGCCAGCAGCAACCAACGGCTCTTTTTAGGGCCACCGGAAACGTTAACGAGGATAACTCTGAACAACAAACATATCCGATTCAATAAACATATCAGCCATTGCAACCCAAATCGCCCACAATTTCACACATGATCACCGTTGCGTAACCGTAAAATTTGAGATTTCTTCATTGTTATACTTATACGAATATGGAAAAGTAAGGACATGAAATTACAGCTAAGACAGCACACATTACACTAGTGTCGTTTAAAATTATGGTAGTTACAAGTTGTTGAAAGAAATTCACTTGAAATAGCACGAAAAATAATGATTGCACAACACGTATTTCTATATTTCGACGACGGTGAACAAGAAACTAAGGAATAACCGTCTCGCTGTTCTCACACGTTCCATCTCCACTTCCTAAAGCAGTGTAGCCGAAAGAACCACTACAAATATATTTATTTATCGAGATACACGAATGGTCCAATTAAGGAGCCGGTCCAATATAGGCTACTCTCCCCTATATTTTCAATTAAAAGATGCATCGTTGAAAACATCGACGAAAAAATCGTCGCATTTTGTTAACTACAGTTACCAAAGGATTTATGCCTCGTTTTTAATAATTAAACATTAAATTAAAAGATTCCCTCATATGACCAAACATAAAAGCGTGGGGCGTAAATATTGAAATGCTCTTTTTATATAAAATATTTATAATGCTTTACGTAGTTTAATACATTACTTTTACATTGATATATAAAAAACGAATTATTTATATATTTCAATATGAATATTGAGTGCAACGATGTCATTGAGATATTTGAAAATAATAAAAATTTACTCTGTAATGTTAAAAGCAATAGAAAATATGTTTGGAAGAAATAAAAACTAATAAGATTAAAATGTACTTTTAATTTGTTGAGCGTACTTTGTTGTATACTCCACAATAGCAAATGTACGTTGTTTTTCTGTAAAAAAAAAAAGGTGGCAAGCCTACTTCGAGGACAGAAAATCCGCTCCTCGAACTGACAGAAAACATAACCTATATGCTATACCTGATTTCATAAAGATACCGTTGCGACGTAATAATAATATTTCGACGGATCTTAAGTCATACAAAGTTCACAAAAGTAGCGTAAAAGAACGAAATAGCCAATAAACATTTATTGTCATGTAGCGTATAGGTTACATTTTCTGTCATTTCGAAAAGGGGACCACATAATAATCACGCGCATCCAGCCTGCGCATTTTCACCAGACCAGGCGGCCGCATGGAAGGGTACCTTTCCCACCTTGCAGTAATGGTAGTTGGAACTAGAGATGGATATAAAATTATTTTAAATAAAAAATTGGTTTCGAGTAAAAGCCAGAAATTTTTGGCATTATTCGAAATCAATTACATATAAATAACCCGGAGTTATTTATTATTCGAAGCGCCGTAAATAATCTTTTCATTTGAGGGGAATTCGTCCGATGCTTCGAATAATGTTCTCTCTTTCATTTAGATTTATATCCGAAAGTTATTTAAAGCTGGGCGAGCCTCGAGCGCCTTTGATCGAAGTCGTCGGCTCCTCGAGCCGAGGCACATTGTATCGTTTACCCGTCTAATCTCCAGCGCGAGGTTGCTCGACGATGTGTCATCGATTATACAGAAACGGAATTTCTTTATTTTTCATCGTATCAAAATGAAAGTGAGAGTAATGGATTCCTTGCATTCTCCCGATTAAATTGACAAAACAATTTAAATCGGACTACTTTTAACGAAACGTGCTTTTAATCCTGCAAACTAATTTTATGCGTAATATCGTTAATTGAGACAGTGAGAGCAAACAACGGACTAATCCAAATTCTTTTCGAAATTGGGGTAGTAGCAATAACGTATTCCAACTTGGAATCATATTCTTGAGCCCGGTGTGCGCCACTATGGGCTTACTTACGTTAATATCATCTTTTGAAACGATACGCCACTATTGTGGATTTCACACGCAGGTGGCGAAAAATCAAGCCAACCCTGTTGTGGCTAAAATTAGTGAAATTGAGAGGGGTACGAGACCAGTCGACACATTGTTTTCAAACCTCGTTACAGCGATCTGGGGTGCGAGAGGTAAACCAACCGGCCATAAAAACGGAGCGCGCGGCTCGCTTACCTGAGCCGGGAAATTCCCAATACCTAGGCTCTTTGCGACGTAGTAACGTCTTTGAAAGAGACCATCTTAAAATTCTCGAAGCATCACCGCTGTTTAGCGGTCGCTGGCAGCTCTGAACGCCGGGCCGGTGCGAGAAATGGATTCGAGAAGTGTGCCTCCGTTTGAAAGTCGAACTTCGGTCACATTCGGGCCTCGTGGCGGGCAGACACCCGTTGCCTGGTTCGTTCGCGCTCGGTGTTCGGCCACGTTCGGAACGCGTCGCGTCACCGATCGTGGGGCGTCGTTCCAGCGCGAACGTCTTCAATAATAACATGAATAGAGGGTGGAAGTGGGAACTGATTCTTGCATAATTGTTTTGGGGAAAAAATTTAACATGTGAGCCACACGATTTGCCACATAGCCACCGTTTCTGTTCAAATGCTTTGTTCATGTCCTTGACATGTTTTTTTTTATGATTTTATCCTTAACGTAAATATGCGTAGATCGGACGTAAGGAGTAACTGAGAAAATGTGCCTTTGTTTGTAGCGGTCTTTGCATTTCATTCTACAATTTTTGTGTCTCAATATTTTAATCTTTTAGCTACGTAACGCCACGCCTACACCGGCTTCCGATTCTGTAATTTTTTGGAACGATACGCCATTATTGTGGCTTTTACGCCTAGGTGGCGAAAAATCTGTAGGCGTAAAGGCAGGGTAGGAAATTTTCCTCGTTTGCTTTAGAATAAGAAAAAGAACGTTTATTGAAGAATTAAACAGTCGACACGTGGTGTCTCGTTGCGCTTTCTCTCTCACACTTCGGGTCGTTTGCAGTTTTATAAAACGTACTGCAGCCCGCAAGCAGATTACCGCGGTAGCCGTTTGCTCCCCGCGATACAAAAGCACTCACGCACCCAATCCAACTTTATTCTCACTTTATATTATTATCGTTATCGCTCACGCACCTGCTACGTTGGTGGCTCGATTTCGACTACCACCACGCTCTGCCTTCGCTATTCAATCGGCTCCTTGGCCGGTAACGTAGAACTCTGACTTTACATCGAAATCCCTACAGCTCGTCCATCCTGACTGAATGGGCGCCCCGACCATAATCGTGGGTGGGCTTATCCGCTTCGCTGTCTGAATTTTCTGGTTCGCTATCGGTATTCGCAGCTCTAATCCAGGGTTTCATCCGCTCAGGGCTAAAGATGCCAGAAAAGGGTTGGACGCCCAATTGAAACCCTTGGATGTCCTCGATTACATACCGGTCGTTGTCGAGAGCTTTTTTGACTGCGTAAGGGCCCTTGAATTTTGGCAGTAGCTTCTGGTTCACACCTGGTGTGGTGACTACGTTTTTGATCATTACAAAGTCTCCTGCCTTGTAAATTCGAGGCTCCTTACGCCGCTTGTCGTACGCGGCTTTGTTGTATGCTTGTGTCTTGTCGGTACTCTGTATCGTTATTTCCCTAGCTTCTTGTCTCGCATCGCCTAGTTCCGTATTACATGATTCCTGAAAAAAATCGTCTAAGCGCATCGTCGGCGTAGCCGTTCTGCGTACAGCCGAACATTAAGACACTAGGCGTGGTCGCTATGGTTCTATGAAACGTATTGTTTATTACAAATTGGGCCTCGGACAATTTGGTGTCCCATGGCTCTTCGTTTGACAATTTGGCAAGAACCGTCCGTAAAAAACGATTAACTCGTTCAACTTGGCCGTTAGCCCTCGGAGTGGCCGTGGCGACCTTGACGTGTTGAACTGCTACACTATTTAGAAATTCCTCGAAATCTGCTGAAGTAAAGCAAGTTCCTCATCAGAAATCAATCTTTCGGGTTTCCCGAAATGTTGGAAAAACAGTTTGACTTTGTTAATCGTTTCTTTGGTCTTGGTACTTTTGACAGCGTACAGCTGAGTGAGTTTAGTAAAGGCATCTATGATAATGAAAATATACCTGTTTCCTCCGGGCGTTTTTTCTAAAGGACCGTAGTGGTCTACATGT
The DNA here is from genome assembly GCA_929113495.1 of Andrena minutula. NCBI lineage: Eukaryota > Metazoa > Arthropoda > Insecta > Hymenoptera > Andrenidae > Andrena > Andrena minutula. The sequence goes on along the minus strand of OV815993.1, from coordinate 47,238,041 downwards.
ACGGTCTCAAACGGCCTGCTACCTTTATCAACTATGTGTAGGCGGCCCTCGGCCTTCCCTGACGGAACATTATAACTAAGACATTTAACACAATTGTCTATATAGTCCTGCACTTGTCTCTGCATGTTAGGAAACCAATATATTTGTCTGATCAGTTCACTTGTTTTGCTTATGCCTACATGACCTATTTCGTCGTGACATGTGTTAATTACGCTATGTACCATGGCATCTGGTACGTAAAATAATAATCCACCGTGGAATTTACGGTATACGATTCCATTTCGTAGCTCAAACCGATCCCTTTCCCTTAATTCTAACTCACGGCGTATCTTTGTTATTTCTGGATCTTTTAATTGACGGTAAGCTAAGACTTGATCTAATGTCAACGGTTCAATCACCATTATGACTCTACTAAGAGCGTCAACGTGTGGCATATGTTTGCCGGCACAATGTACAATTTCGTAATTAAAATTCTCAAGCAGTAATGCCCATCTGCTTATCCTCGGGTTTACGTCTTTCTTCTTAAGGGCTAATTTAATCGAGTTACAGTCCGTGACTATGACAAACGGAATCCCTTGGAGGTAGACGCGGAACCTCTCTAGCGCATAAACTATCGCCATAAGTTCTAATTCGTAGCTGTGATATCGACTCTCCGTGTCGGTAGTTCGACGGCTGAAATACAACACTGGGTGTAAACGGTTATCGTTTTGTTTTTGTAATAGTATAGCGCCATAGCCATAAGAGCTTGCGTCGGTGTGTAATTCTGTGTACGCGCGCGGCGAGTACAGGGCCAATACTGGTGTGTCGACTAGTTTAGTTTTTAAAGTCTCGAATGATTCGAGTTCTCGCTCACCAAATTCAAAAGAGGTGTCGGGACGAATCAGCTGATACAATGGGCGTGCAATCATCGCAAAGTTTTGGACAAACTTGCGAAAGTAACTCGCTAAGCCTAGAAAACGTTGTACTTGCTTAGTGGTCCTCGGAACGGGGAAATTTGCAATAGCATCAGTGTTTGCTCTGTTTGGTTTGATACCTTGTTCACTTATTAAGTAACCTAAGTACTCTATTTTTCGCTTAAAAAAGAAACATTTATCAATCCTTAACTCTAATCGGAATCGGTTTAGTATGTCCAATACTTCTTTTAGTATCGACAAATTTTCTTCGAGTGTAACGGTGGGAATTAAAATGTCGTCTAGGTAGAGTAATATTTTATCAGCTTCAAGTAATTCTTTGAATACTAGATTGACATATCTTTGAAAAACCGCTGGCGCATTGGCTAGACCAAACGGCATTTTTAAATACTCAAATTGCCCATCCGGGGTAACGATTGAAGTATATTTTATTGAGTCTTCGTCCATTTCTACGTTATGAAAACCGTCTTTGAGATCGAGTGTTGTGAACCATGACTTCCCGTTTAGTCGTTCTACGTGATCTTCAATGATCGGCAAGGGATACCGATCCTTGACAGTCATTTTGTTCAAAATCCGAAAGTCGATACATATTCGTTTTTTCCCGTTCTTTTTTGTCACGAGGACAATTCGGCTGCTATAGTCAGAATTACTGGGACGTATAATGCCGCGTTTGCATAAGTCCTGAATAATTTCACTAACGGCTTTTTTCTCTGCCCATGACAATCGTCGAGGTGAGTGATAAAACGGTGTTTTATTCGTTAAGTTGAGCTTCATTTTATAATCGATTTTCTCCGGTACCCTATCGTTTGTGACGTGCGTTTCTAGTAGCTCAAGAAGGGTGTTACGAGTCTAAGGGTATATCCTCCCCTAAATTGTGACGAACGTTGGGCAATTTCTCGTCGCCTTCTATTAATTCTATACTCAAAATTGCGTCTTCCGAATCGTCAAAGTACATTTTTAAATTCGTGCCTAGCTCTACTTTCAACCCGGACTTTTTAAGGAAGTCTCGTCCCAAAACAGCTGAATAAGTTACTGTAGAATTAGGAACTACTGCGAACTCCACCTCGAAAATTCTCTCAGGCAACAAATGGACTTTAATATTTTCGTTTATGTACCCGAAAATTCGTAAAGGTGATTGATTAATTCCTCCGTAGGAGTTCTGAGCATTAGTTTTGTTTAAACGATATTGACTAAAATAATCATAATACGTACTCTCAGTTATGAAACTGATCTTACTTCCCGAATCTACTAACGCTTCGGTATAATACTCGCGTTGTGATTCTTCTGCGACAAGGACGCAATAGTCGTGGACTGGCTCCAGGAGTGGGGACAATGCGTTCCCTCGTCTTTGGTCCTCGATGTCACCTTCCAAGTCGCCGGGGGCAGTAGCGTCGACGAGCGCGGTGGTGCCCTCCGCCGTGGATGCTGTTGACGCTCCTGGCTGTGGGGTTCCTGCCGCACTGGAGGGGTAGCTCCTTGACGGGCGTCCTGCTTGCTCGGAGTTAAAGTCAACAACCCTACTCCTCCTAGGTTTGGAACAATCTCGTGACAAATGCCCCATTTGATTGCAATTATAACACTTAACACCCCACTTAGGCGAAGCACTAGTGGTGGAGGCGGGCTCTGCTGCGGGGCGCCTCTCGTTCTCCGCTCCAGTCCTCGCCGTTTCGTGGTGAGCCTGGTTATTTGGTGCCGTTTTCTGTCGCGGACCATCGTTTTCTTTGTGAAGCCTGATCCGGTCTGAGCGATGGCGGAACAGCCGCTCCTGGTTTAGTATATCATGGAGAAGGTCGTCCTCCCCTTGATGGTCTCGTGCAGACACTGACGCGCACATATCTTTGGACCATAGTCCTACTAGTATCTGTTCACGAATGTCCTGGAAGTCTAGCCTCATCTTGTGACACAGTTTAACCTTCTCGTGGTAATATGAGGTTATAGATTCGTCACGTTGTTGTGTACGGCCAGTCATCTTCTTCCAGCATTCAGTCGTACTTTCATGGACAAAAAATGTGTTCTCGAACAATACTTGGAACTCCTGCCATGTATGCACTTCTTCTGCCCTCGTGGAATACCAATGGTATGCTCCCTTCTTTAGATGAGATCGCGCTGTCTCCAGAGCAAAATTGTCAGGCCATCGGTGAAGAGTCTGCATCCCCTTCAACTTCTTCAGCCACTCCCTGGCTTTGATGCCTCCCCCCTCTCCGTCAAAGTCCTGGATAGTTCTGGAGAGATCTGGTATTATATGATAGTTCATGGCGTCTGTGGGCCCTGGCCGTGGCGTGGCCTGCCCGGCTATTTGTTCGAACATTCGTAGAAACAGTTCGTCTCTTTTTCTGCTCTCTGTTGTCAGGTGTTCGAAGAGTTTGGTGAGGACATCAGAATCCTGTCCTCTGGACGCCGGTGGTGGGGGCGAAGGTGCCCCTTGGGTTCCGCCTCCTGTCCTTATCATGGCGTCTGCATCAGACTGAGTATCCCTAATGACGTGATTTTGTTCGACGTTATGTCCGGTTTCTTCTAGCGGAGGGTCTTCCTCTGTTAAAGCTACCATCCATTCTCCTGTTGGGTCCACGTCGTGAAGACGAGTAATCAGCTCCGCTTTGGTTCCCGTCGTGGAGGCACCCAAAGTTTGAAGAGCACTCTTTAATTCCGCCACCCGAAAGTCGTTGGGATTCATATTGAACGGAAATGAATGCCAGTTACACGCAGTTTCCTTTAAGCACGGCACTGATTCGGTTGAACTATTCAAAATTGTCAACACCAGGAGTCACTTTCACGGTCGAGGTCGGTTAGCAACAGCGTTACCAACAGTCTCGGTGCCACAAAAAAATTCTTCGCGAGCACAGTCCTCAACGTTCTCGAACGTTCTAGAACAATGGCGTCTGTGTTTATGCACACGTGCTTGCCCGTTTTAATTATTGAATTTAGGGTGTTCGTATCCGAATCCCACTTCTGAGATTTTTAACCCTGCTGTAGGCGTAAATGCAGGGTAGGAAAGTTTCCTCGTTTGCTTTAGAATAAGAAAAAGAACGTTTATTGAAGAATTAAACAGTCGACACGTGGTGTCTCGTTGCGCTTTCTCTCTCACACTTCGGGTCGTTTGCAGTTTTATAAAACGTACTGCAACCCGCAAGCAGATTACCGCGGTAGCCGTTTGCTCCCCGCGATACAAAAGCACTCACGCACCCAATCCAACTTTATTCTCACTTTATCTAGAGACGCGGTAGCGTCTCGACGCCAAGTACATGAAAGAAAAGACACCCTGTATATGCCGACTGTCGCTACCGTGTACCTTTACGCGTCGCGCGGCTAACCTGACATTTATTTCATTAATATCTCATCACGCCTGCAATATTTTGTAAATTTAAAGACATTTTTCTCATGTAAACCGCATATCAGCTTTCGAATAAGACCAATTTCAATAAAATCGGTCCACGCATGACAGAGATATCGTAATATCGTCTCATGAATCTGTCGAAAATTGTAAGATTCTTCTTCTGATTCCTCAAGGAATTTTTCGTCAACCATAGTACTATATATATTTTCGTCAACCACAATATACGTATATACGCGTTACACACACACCTTCAGACAACACATGTATCGTTCTTCGTTTGTCGTCCGCCATTGTACGTACATATATATATATACTATTTTGAATTTTATAACCTAAGTGCTAAGTGTCAAATAAAGTAAATTGTCCCAATTTGAAATGTCACGAGTTTTTACACTACGTAGGAGACTGCATTATTGTCTCAATTAATAAGGTAAGTCGCAAAAATTTTTAATAGGTTTCTTATGTAGAGTCGCAGACTTGGAAGTTGTCCGGAGATGGTTCGACTGAGAAGCATCTCCTTTCACACAAGTTTCTGGATATTTGTACCATGCATGTACAAAATAATATATATATATTATAACAAATTGCATTGCTTTTAAATTGCTAGATATTTTTATACCAGCAAATTAGAGTTTTTGTGTAACGTTTATATTATATATTATAGAAATGAAGGGGATGCACAAGACTCCGATAAAAATGACGCACAGGCTTGGATGAATAGAAATGAAGGGAATGCACAGGCGTGGAAGTTGTCCGGAGAAGATTAAAAAATAAATAGAAAGACAAAGCATCTTGCTTCGCACATGCTTCTGGAAAGTCAAATAAGTTAAATCGACAAAATTATAAATATACCAGCAATTTAGAGTTTTTATAATATATATTGCAACAAATTGCATTGCATTTAAATTGCCTGATATTTGTACTTGTATATACCAGCAATTTAGAGTTTTTATGTAAAGCTTATTATATTATAGAAATAAAGGGGACGCACAGGACTTTGATAAAAATGAAAGGGACGCACAGGCTTGGAAGTTGTCCGGAGAAGATTAAATAAATAGAAAGACAAAGCATCTTGCTTCGCAGATGCTTCTGGAAAGTCAAATAAGGTAAATCGACAAAATTATAAACATACTATATATTGTAACAAATTGCATTGCATTTAAATTGCCTGATATTTGTATTTTTTATATACCAGCAATTTAGAGTTTTCACGTAAAGCTTATTATATTATAGAAATGAAGGGGACGCACAGGGGAGAGTAGAGTGAAGGGGATAGTAGAATTGGACGCACAGGCTTGGATGAACAGAAATGAAGGGAATGCACAGGCGTGAAAGTTGTCCGGAGAAGATTAAATAAATAGAAAGACAAAGCATCTTGCTTCGCAGATGCTTCTGGAAAGTCAAATAAGGTAAATCGACAAAATTATAAATATACCAGCAATTTAGAGTTTTTATAATATATATTGCAACAAATTGCATTGCATTTAAATTGCCTGATATTTGTATTTGTATATACCAGCAATTTAGGGTTTTTATGTAAAGCTTATTATATTATAGAAATGAAGGGGACGCACAGGACTTTGATAAAAATGAAAGGGACGCACAGGCTTGGAAGTTGTCCGGAGAAGATTAAATAAATAGAAAGACAAAGCATCTTGCTTCGCAGATGCTTCTGGAAAGTCAAATAAGGTAAATCGACAAAATTATAAACATACTATATATTGTAACAAATTGCATTGCATTTAAATTGCCTGATATTTGTATTTTTTATATACCAGCAATTTAGAGTTTTTACGTAAAGCTTATTATATTATAGAAATGAAGGGGACGCACAGGGGAGAGTAGAGTGAAGGGGATAGTAGAATTGGACGCACAGGCTTGGATGAACAGAAATGAAGGGAATGCACAGGCGTGAAAGTTGTCTGGAGAAGATTAAATAAATAGAAAGACAAAGCATCTTGCTTCGCACATGCTTCTGGAAAGTCAAATAAGGTAAATCGACAAAATTATAAACATACTAAACTAATTTTATTCCAAAACCAATAAATTGTGTGTTGAAAATATTGGACCTCTTCGTTCATCCTCGTTGAATTATTACCACAGCATTTAAATTTCCAGCAACAAGACTTTCTGCCATACGCTCTCATTTCCTTTGAACACATTTTATAATCTACACTTACTTTAACAAAATGTCACTCTATTTCTATATAGTTGCTACGCTATTCATTATTAATTTTACTAGTTTTCCATTAACAATATTTCAATTCACCAATAAATATTATTTTTTATACTATACTAAACCAACACCAATAAAAATATTGAATCTCTTTATTCATTTTCGCTAAATTACCATTAACATTTTTTAAATTTCTGCCACAAGACTTTCTACCGTATGCTCTCATCTCCTTTTTTTATACTATACTAAACCAACACCAATAAGAATATTGAATCTTTTCATTCATTTTCAAAATCGATATAACTGCTTCCAAACAAATTCTTATTGCAAAATTACATTTGTTCGATCACGATAGTAGTGGAACAACGAAAGTGAAAAATTTCTCCATCAAAGCAATACCTACTACTAAAATACAAATGAGAGATCACTGTTATAAACTTAAGACAGCGATTTTCCACCACGGTAAAAATATTGCCGATGGTCATTACACGACTATGGTAAGGGGTAAGGGCACAACGTGGGTATCCGTTGATGATTTACGAGTAGAAAAAAAAGCTTGGCCACGAAATGCTAAAGATGCATACATATTTTTCTTCGAAAGGTGTTAATTGTGGTTGTTATTACACTTCAATGTTAAAGACGTTTAGCGCCATAAGCTGCTTCGCGCACCATGTATTGTACACAAAGTATTATACACATAATACATATAGATCGGCAATGCGGTGCACATGGTTTCTTTTCGTAGTTGTTGAACTTAGTAAAATTTATCCTTAAAAATTATCTGAAGTCATTCCCTATGCAAATTATCTTTGTAAAAAGAAGTGAGATCCCCATAAAAAAACTTAAAAAAAGTAATAAAATACGCCAAGTACATGAAATCATATAAATCACAAAAAATATAATATAATAATAATAAATCACAAAAAAAAGAAAATATACAAATCACAAAAAATAGATGATAATAATAATCTTTGTAAAAAGAAGTGAGATCCCCACAAAAAAACTTCGAAAAAGTAAAAAAATACGCCAAGTACATGAAAACATGAAAATCACAAGAAATAGAAGATATTATAATAATTACAAAATTAAAAAAAGATGTGAAATCAAAATGAGCTGCCAGTACATAAAGATGCTTTCCAACTGCGCTTTAGATGACACAACTACATATGCACAGCTAAAATTCCATTACTCATAATGGCTATTTATACAAAGAAAAAATATATTAAATAATAATATGCAGATATATTTTTATACAAATAAATATTTTAATACGAATAAATATTTGATTCAAAATACTTGGCGCTGCGCAACCGAAAAAATGTTAATTACCTTAGTATTAATAATTTACAACTCCATTACAATATAAAAAACATATACATACACATATTAGAAACGCAGTCAGATTTATTCTACATATATTTAATTCTAATGCCATACGTAGCATATGCACACGCACGCACACACGCATACACGTACAAGAAAGAAAGAAAAGGATTAATGCAATTTATACATATTTATTGAGTTTAGCAACACCAATTCGGGGCGCAGCGCCAAGTATTTTGAATCAAATATTTATTCGTATTAAAATATTTATTTGTATAAAAATATATCTGCATATTATTATTTAATATATTTTTTCTTTGTATAAATAGCCATTATGAGTAATGGAATTTTAGCTGTGCATATGTAGTTGTGTCATCTAAAGCGCACTTGGAAAGCATCTTTATGTACTGGCAGCTCATTTTGATTTCACATCTTTTTTTAATTTTGTAATTATTGTTACGAGCCGGGCTGCGGCAACGCTAGAGGCCGGCGAGAGGGGTATTTCCCCAGGAATACGGATATGAATTTGTTAGTTAGGTGCGCGGACGAACCTGATGCGAAATCAGGGAGCCGCTAGGATTATTGACGGCGAGGACGAACCTGATGCGAAATCAGGGAGCCGCTAGGATTATTGGCGGCGAGGACGAACCTGATGCGAAATCAGGGAGCCGTAGGAGGGTGAAACGTCGTGAACGAACCCGATGCGAAATCGGGGAGTCACTAGGATAAAGTTCACAGACGAACCTGGTGCGAAACCAGGGAGCTGCTAGGAGGTTGGATTATTCACAGACGAACCTGATGCGAAATCAGGGAGCTGTTCGGAAGTAGGTAGATTTACAGACGAACCTGATGCGAAATCAGGGAGCTGTAGGATACGGACGAACCTGATGCGAAATCAGGGAGCCGTAGGAAGGGTTAGGTTTCGTGGACGAACCTGATGCGAAATCAGGGAGCCACTGGGTTGGTGAAGATGACTTGTTTTGGTAAAGAGGTGCGAACGAACCCAATGCTAAATCGGGGAGTCGCGGGAAATGTTAGTAATGCCTCGTAACTCTTAATTTGATACAACTGGAGCGGTAAAGTTGTATCTGTGGGTGAGTGCTACTAATATTATAAGGATCGCTGGGTAAAAGATAGGTTTAACGAAATCGACTCGATTTAGACGTGAACACCATAAGTATATTGAATAAACAATTAATACAAATGTAAGTGTCGCGATTAGTTATTAATTAAAATGTGTATATGTTACCACTAATTGCACGGTGTTGACGCACTGGCGATGCGGGGCGTACGAGTGGATATTTCAAAGTTCCAAATAGAATATAAACCGAACTCGCGGATTCTACAAGGTTAACTTTGATTCCGACAGAGACTTTAGCCTGATCGAAATGAATCTAACCAACTCTGTACGAGCGTGACACGACGTGACGTTACGCGTGACTCTATAGCTATTAACCACCGAGGGTAGAAACCGAAGGGTTTATATAGTCCCAAAAATGAGTGGGGATGCGTTATGAATTTCCATATAAGGAAAATCCTTCGGGGTCGTCGTCGTGTCACTCCCGTTCTCACGGTCGCGATGCAGCTGGTAGAGATCTTGACCTCCATTAGTGGGGTTGATAAGCAAAAGGCTTTTAGGGCGTTTTCCCTTCGCAGACGCGAGCTCGAAAGACGGTTGAGAGCGACGTATGGGAAAATTCCACATACGTAACATCTCCCCCCTAAGACAAAACGTCGCGATTCTCGTGATGCTTTTCAGAAGAAGGAAAAAAGCTCCAAAATCCTTTCATACGTAAAGAAGTGAATGAATATTGTCGGGTGTAGAGTTGTGTTGTGTACTTAACGCTAGGTGTTGCGGGATAATGAGTTCGTTCACTCGTTGGGTACCACGTAGCCGATCTGGAGCCAGTGCTCGATGACATCCACTGGTGGTTGTCCAGGTAGCCGGTCGAGCGTCAGCGTGGCTGTGAGGCCGGTTGTGGTCGGCTGGATGTTGGCTAGGAGGCCCTTCCTTCTCGTCATGGCCATCTCGGCGATCTGCGTCGTCCTCTGGAGCGGTCGGCGGGAGCGTAGTTCGACGCCCTTCAGCCGAATCCTTACTGTCTGCCAGGGGAGGGCATGGAACCGGGGTGGCAGAGACCGTAATTCGGTGACCGGATAGTCCATGGCTATCCCATAATCTCCCAGGAAGATGGTGCAGGTGGTTCCGTTCACCTCGATGACTTCTCCACGGAGCCACCCTTTCCTGGTGTTCTTAATAGTTACAGATCGTCCCGGCCTGACACTGTCCATTGTCGGCAGACATAGGTGTTGTCTGGCTTCCATGAACCTGTTTAGTTCTCGTAAGACGATCCTTGCTTCTTCCGCAAATTTGTCTAAGCAGACCCAGAAGGTGGTGGGGTCCTCCACATGCATTACCAGGCAGCGGCTTGTGTCGCCAAGGTCGCACACCGAGAGGGACCTCATTTTCTTGATTTCTTCGGGGACGTTTGCTCTCCAGGTATCCAGTCCCTGATGTTGTCGTCCGTCACCACCTTGATGTATAGCCAGTCTGGGATACGCTTTAGGGCGCTTCTGCTACTCGTTTGTGTCCCCACTGCCTTGGATGTGGTTTTCCGTGTCGAACAGCTTCGGCCCTTTCTCACAAGTCCAGAGGTGCTACAGGTATATGGTTTCGATGTCAGCACCGTACCCACTCGGGGTAATGATTCCCAAGAACCGTGATGTCCCGTTTGCACCGCGACGGTCCTTGTACCTTCGTTCGGTGTGGTTTGCGTGGAGATGCTCTTAGACATGGGGCTGAATTTGTACTGGGGTAGGGGCCTGATGCCCAGCTTTTATAGGGAAGGAACCCTTATCTCGCCCCACTCTGGAGCTGTACGTGCCAGAGGGAGTGGGGGTGGTTTCATCCCTCTAGAAGACGGTAGCGCACGGGCTGTGATTTTCTGATGTACTTGGTGTATTCTTTGATTTTTCTTGATTCTCTTTTGGGGATTCTGGTTTTTTATTATGATGGCGAAATTTGCGTTTCATGATCAGTATTATATTTACTATGATCAGTATTACTATTATGCCTCCAATAGAGGAAAAGGTTGAAACCTGTACTTGTCGAATGGATGTTTGATGAGTTGCAAGATTTCTAGCACGTTGTTCTATTTCGGTGAGTGATAGTGCTGTTGGCAGATCCTCCCATTTTGTAGGTTTCTGCTCGTTCACTTTCAAAGCTTCGAAGTGATGCTCGGTTACCTCCGGTATAATTATTGATAAATTATAAGATTCAGAAGGGTAATATTCAACGTTTCGCGAAGTGTCAATGGTTTCCAGTGATTTTAGTTGTACAGAGTCTATTGTTGCTTGACAACCTGATTTTAATTTAAAGATTCCAACGGCAACGATATTTAGTGTTACAGGTTTCTTTCCCTTGCAATAGATTTGTGCTTTCTTAGTATCAGGCATGAAATAAAGCCATGTATTTGGTGTATTTAACGTCTGCCAGTATGGTCTTACTTGAGTGGTCAATTTGATGGTACAGGTGCTCCAGTTTATAGAAGCAGGGTTTAGTAACAACGTAGATTCGCAGGTTGGTTGTCGATCTGCTTGATATAACGGCAGTGTAGCAGGTCCCAAAAATTGATTATGGTGAAACCGGCATGTTTTCAAGTATTCTTCCGTTGGGGAAAAATAGTGTTGTTCGTCTGATGAGACTGCAATAAACTGGATCTGCGGCTGTATGTATGAAGTTACTCTTTCTGTTCCAAGATTGTGTATCGATGGGCAAGGGTATATCTTGTATAAGCTGTACGTTTTACGTTCTAAAAGAGGTATAGTGAGTTCAAAGAGTATTCTTCCTCTCGTGAAGATTACGTTTAAACTCGTTATTTTTTCAATTTGCTCTGTGAGTAATTCCTCAGGTGTTAAAGGAAATTTATATTCAAGAGTTTCCTTAATCTTTTGAGCTGATCTCAATAATTGCTCTGGTGAGAGAATAGCGGGGTGTAGAATTCCTTGCTTTGCTAATAGTATTGCATCTATTAACAGCAGTAAATTAGTATTATAATCATCTAAACCTCTCTCGACTTCGATTACGGAATCTCGGATGGTGGCTTCGAAACGTAGTTTGTTGATTTCTGATTGCGTCTCTTGAAATGCTTCTAAGTGTAAAACCATCGTTTTTGTTAGTTGGGACATAGTCTTAGTTAGATTAACTAGTCTTGCGTGTGTAATTGAAAATTCTCCTTTTATGATATGTGTCTGGTTAGCTATTATTTCGGTAATTTCTCGCTGATCCCTGTAGACTTTGTTTAATTCTTGGTTGTAGTATTCTGCGTCCTCTTGCGATAAAGTTCCAAATAACGTTTTACTGATAGAGCCAATGAATCCAAAAGGTACGCTGCGTCGTGGAGATGGTGTTTTAAGGTGGGTAGTATCTCCTATTGCAGTGCGTATCAGATTGCTATAATGCATGGTGTTTTCTTCTTTCTTGATTAATCGAGGTCCTAATTCCTTGCTGAGGCAGTTGATTGAACCGTGACGGCTGCATAGTTGATTCATCGTTGAGATATGGTGCTTCACATGTGGAGCATAGCTGAGATACCGAGTAACATCTAGGGATGTGACTAGGCGCCATTGTGATTGGAAAGTCCTTATGTCGGGTAATTTTTCGTAGAAGAGTCCTGTGTCTCCTTCAAGAGGTGTTATGGTCCGATCATCGCTAGTGACAGCGAGAGGCAACAGGAGCAAATATGCGAAAATCATGATTGGTTTTCAGCTGTGAATGGAGAGTAAGCATGTTTTAATTTGTCCTGATGCTTTGTGATTAATTTGTCTTTCGTTCGTAGTACTACATTATTCAAGTCTGTTACGTCTACTATTTGGTACGGTCCAATGTAATGTGGATCAAATTTACTAATGCGAGGTTCCTTGAGCACATAAACAAGATCATCTACATTAAACGTTGCTGGTCTTGCACGAATATCATAATAACCTTTTGAACGAATTTTTGCTTTATTTAGATTATCTGCGGCTATATTCCGAATATTAGTCACGTGTGTTATTAATTCTACTAAGTAATCTCCAAATGACTTTAATTTTTCGCCACTTGGAAAAGAGCTTGGTTCTCGAGCTGGCTTTCCGAAGATTAATTCGTATGGAGTAAAATTTGTAGCTTCATGAACGGATGTGTTGTAAGAGAACATTGCGAATGGTATCAATAAATCCCAATCTTCATAATTATCCATGTAATGCTTGAGATATTCGGTGAGGACGATGTGGCTTCGTTCCAGAGATCCATTGGTTTGTGGTCTATATCCCGAGGTTGTGATTTGTTTGATTTTAAATATTTCAGATAGATTGGTCATAAGTGTTCCGATGAAGCTAGTACCCTTGTCTGTTAATATTGCGCGAGGTGTACCGTAAACTGCGATGAAATGTCTAGCGAAAGCATCTGCGATTGTAGCAGCTCGAATGTTGGGTATTGCTACGGCTACGCAATATTTCGTTAGATTATCTTGAATGGTGGGAATATGTCTGTTTCCACTGGGTGTAATTGGTAAAGGTCCTACTGTATCTAAGGAAATTTTGTCGAAGGCTCCTATAGGTGTGTCAGTGATCGGCTGTCGAGTTTTCGCTCGGACTAATTTCTGTTCTTGACAACTTTGGCATCTTCGGATGTAGTCTTGAATGTCGTTGCGCATTTGTGACCAATGGAATTTTGATCGAATGCGTTTGTAAGTCTTAGTTACTCCTTTATGTCCTCCAATTAAACTATCATGAGCCTCGCAGATGATGTGCTGTCTATCCTCTTCGGATGGTGTAGTGATGGTACAGTTGCATAGAATAATCTGCAAGCCTGTTCCTATGAAAACCTCTTCTAATATCTTGACGAATTCATTGGATGGTATTTTGTGAAGGTCCCCCGTGGCAGAAATTCGAAATGATTTAATCTGATTCTGATCTAAGGTGAGTCGAAGAGTTTTCAATCCCTTGAGCACATCTACTCTTTTAATATTATCAAAGAAATTGTCTGAGATTATTATACTGAAAGTTTTAAATAATCCATTGTCTGTAGTTATCACCTGTCCCTTTTTTGGTTGTGTTGCTAGAAGATTTGGTTTGTTAATCACCTCAGTGTCTAGTAATAATTTTCCAACGGGGTTTACTAAATTGCAGTCGGCAGAAATGAAGTGTACGTAATGTCCTTCTTCAGCGGTAAAAGTATTTGAAGAAACGATAATTTTATGTGGTTGGTCTAGTGGAATCCCTTCCAGATCGTCAAGGTCGTTTGAATTCTCGGTGTCGGTAGTGACAAATGGGTAAGGGTCGAGCGTGCGGTCAAAGACCCTAGGTTGAGTTGACCTGCTGTCAGGTGTTTGTCCCACACTTGCTTCCGTTGTAGCTCCAGCAGGTAGCTGGTTTATTGAGGGTTGTAAAGGTTCTTCCATGACTTCCGATGATACTTGCGGGGTACTGAGTAAATCTAGTTGAACGTTCCTTGCATTTTCTATTACAGTATTTTCGAGCGGCTCCTCAAAGGATATCAAATTGTCAAAGACAGTCTGGTCCTTATCTAAAGGAATGATTTGAGTGGAGTTTGCTGCGGGCGAAAAACTGTTTATGGTTTCCTGGCGTTCATCTGGCATGGTTACCTCTTGAGATAAGCTGGGAAAAGATCGGTTCTTGTGTATTATTGGAGAATGTTGAACGTTCCCACGCGCGGTTTCTTCTATTTCATCTGAGCTGCTGCTTGTCTCTCGATACTTGGGTCGAATTTCTCTATCTCGTCGTAACTGTCGTATGCGATGTCCGATGGTTTCGACGTTGGCGTCTGTTTTCGGTATCTGGGCTTTGAAGTCGGGGTCCTGGAGCTCTCGTGGAATAAGAGGTAGGCAGGCAGACGGAGGGTTGCGGGATAATGCGTCTGCGTTCTTATTCGTCTTTCCAGATTTATGGACAACCTGGTACTCGTATTCTAAAAGTCGGACCTTCCACTTCATAAGTCTGGAAGTTGGATCCTTGACAGAATGTAACCAGACCAGTGGTCTGTGATCTGTAACGAGGGTAAATGGAGTTCCGTAGATGTAAGGCCTAAAGTATCTTACGGCGTAAACCATGGCCAAACATTCCTTTTCCGTAGCTGAATAATTCTTCTCAGGTTTATTTAGGCTGCGAGATGCGTAGGCAATCGGCAGGTCGTTTCCTATCTCTCCTTGACTGAGTACGGCTCCAATAGCGTAATCAGATGCATCCGTCGTTACAACGAAAGGTTTACTGAAATCTGGGTATTGCAATATGGGTTGTTGACAAAGTTCGCTACGCAATTGCTTAAAACTCTGGTCTTGTTCTTCTGTCCATTTGAATTTGATACCTTTTCCTAGTAAATTGATTAAAGGCTTAGCTTTTGTGGTGAAATTAGGTACGAATCTTCGATAATATCCTACAAGTCCCAAGAATTGTTGAATGTTCTTCTGCGATGTGGGTGTTGGAAAATCTTGAACAGATTTTAATTTCCTAGGGTCAGGTCTTACTCCTTCCTTTGAAATAATGTGTCCAAGGTACGCCACTTCCTTTCGCAAGAATTGACATTTGTTGGTCTGGAGGGTTAATCCATGTTCTCGAAGGCGGTTCAACAACTTTTTGACTTTGATATTATGTTCCTGTAACGATGATGCGTAAATCACTATGTCATCCAGGTAGACAAAGAGGTCTGTTTCTTGAAGTCCAGTGAGTGCTTGATCCAT
The DNA here is from genome assembly GCA_929113495.1 of Andrena minutula. Lineage (NCBI taxonomy): Eukaryota > Metazoa > Arthropoda > Insecta > Hymenoptera > Andrenidae > Andrena > Andrena minutula. The sequence goes on along the minus strand of OV815993.1, from coordinate 47,222,561 downwards.
CAGGCGTTGAAAAGTGGGTGGTGCATTCTTTAATCCGAAAGGCATTCGAGTGAATTCGTAGTGTCCGTTTGGAGTAGTGAATGCTGTTTTTGCTCTATCTTTTGGATCCATCTCTATTTGATGAAATCCGCTAGCCAGATCAAAGACTGAAAAATATTTAGCTCCTCCTAATCGATCTAAAATCTCTGTGATTTGAGGTAATGGGTACTTATCAGAAATTGTTATATCGTTGAGGCCACGGAAATCTATTACCAGACGCGAACGCTTCACTCCGTTCTCATCTTCTTTCTTCGGTACGATCCATAAAGGTGAATTGTATGGAGATTTTGAAGGGGTAATTATACCATTTGATAATAACGCGCTGATTTGTTTTTGAATTTCCTTTTGATGTATGAGAGGATAACGATATTGTCTTGTGTTGATTGGAATATCGTTGGATGTATGGATTGAATGTTTAAAGTCGCGGGCCTTTCCGAGTTTATCTCCAGGAAGATAAAAGCGATCGGGGAAATCTCTAACTAAATTGGTAACGAAATCTAGTTCCTCCTTGTTCAAATGTTTGGTGTTTAAGGTTTCTAAAATTTTTTGTATTCTATCTTCGTTTGTTTTGAATTTAGACGGGTGTTCTACAGATGGGTGAAAATCTTCATCTGACGAACTGAAGAATGGCTCTAATGTTTGTGGTTCTATCTCTACGTCTAGGGGTACATCGCTGGTATTTGTTGCCATAACGTAGCATTTTCCCTTATTATTTCTTACAACTGCTTCCCCTATGTAAAGATGTTCGAGGGTCTTGATACGTGGTAAATATCCTTCCTTCATCCTGGGGTTTGCTATTGTTATAGCAATCTGTTGCGACGTCCTAGGTTCGATACGATGTTTGGTCGACGTCAGTAGTACTTTTGTTTGAGGTATGTCTTGATAATTTGAAAAACGTAAAGGTCGGGTTGGTTTATTCTTCAACACTAAAGTCTTATGATAATAGGAAATTTCGGCCTCCTCTTGTTTTAAAAATGGGCTTCCTATAAGTCCATCTGCTTCTATTGCAAGCTCTTTTACTACATAGAAAAGTGCGGGAGCTTCGTGGATATGAAGAATTGTTGTTCCCAAAGTATGAATTGGATTAGTAGTAATTCCGGTTAATTCGATTTCTTCCCGAGAGTTTATCGCGGCTTTTTCTCCCAGGGCGTTAATGACTACTAAATTAACGGATGCTCCACCATCGATTAGGAATTCTCCCGTTCCTGACTCCAGTTCTTGAACCTTGATGTTGATGCGTGGGGCAGGTGCTTCTTTGATGAGCGTTCCTCCTCGAAGCGGACTGTTCTTTGGCGAGCTTCCTTGTTTCCGCTCATCGTGTCGCCTATACGTTGAGCGCGATCGAAGTTTAAAGACTTGTTTGATTCAACGGACGAATCTCGCGAGTCTCGTCTATATCTCGGACTACGCGGTTGTTTCCTACAGGATTTTCCGTCATGTCCGGCTGTACCGCAATGCCAACAACATAAACTCGGCTTACGATCTTTATCGGGATTTTTTAAAATAGAATAATGTTTTTCTCCATCATCTGCGTACGATGAGTCGGAGCGATAAGAAGGCGATTTTGAGGGGCTCCGGTGACGCAAAGTCCAGGCCGTCGTGCGTGTTCGTCCTTCTCGGTCCTCTTCAAAACCAGACGTTCTTGTAAACCGATCCCGGTTCTGGTCGTATCTACTCGGAGAGTGTGGGTATGACACTTCACGGTCGTGCCGACGAGAATCTTCGGCGTAATGATCTCGGCGAGACCACCTAGAGGGTGATTCATTACGGGGCGACTGTCGCCGATTCCTTAATTTTCTGTCTATCTGTAGCACGGCGTCGTAAGCTTCTTCAAGTGTTTTAATGTCTTGACTCTGAGCCGACACTTTCCAAGAAATTCGATCCGGTAAACCATCGATGAAGTTTTCCCTAACGTCTTTTTCCATTTCTTTGACGAAATCTTCAGCGTGATCCAGATACCTTTCCCGAATAGCTCCGCGCGCACAATAAACGAGATGACTAGTCCTGTCGACGTACTGTCGCAGACTTTCTCCTTCGCGAATGCTTAGTTTCGCGATTTCAACTTGAAAATATGACAAACTTCTTCCCGGCGCGAATCTCTTTTTCAAATGTTGAACTAATAACTTAACAGACTCGAATTTATGCTCTAACGTGCACCTGCGAGCTGGACCGATCAGTTTCGTTAAAATTATTGCAAGATACTCGGCTTCCGTATCCTTAGGAATCAAAGTTAACCCGTCTTCCACATTTTGTACGAAGCGCGACAAGGTTGGACTTTCACCGTCGAATGTTGGAATTGACATAGTAATATTCTGTATACATGTCCGTTGCGTCAAGAGTGACATTGAGTTTGCAATTGAAACTGTCAAGTTCATAATGTCGTTAGAAGAAACGTTCGCCTGTGTAGTTGCCATGTTAAAATAAATAAGTGACTTGACTAGAGAAAACTAGTATATCGTCGATAATAAATTACGAGTGATTTAACGTATTTAAAAACCCAAATTTTTACAGCGATTCTAATGCAGTAGCATCCCACCGCTGTCACCAGTTCTGTTACGAGCCGGGCTGCGGCAACGCTAGAGGCCGGCGAGAGGGGTATTTCCCCAGGAATACGGATATGAATTTGTTAGTTAGGTGCGCGGACGAACCTGATGCGAAATCAGGGAGCCGCTAGGATTATTGGCGGCGAGGACGAACCTGATGCGAAATCAGGGAGCCGTAGGAGGGTGAAACGTCGTGAACGAACCCGATGCGAAATCGGGGAGTCACTAGGATAAAGTTCACAGACGAACCTGGTGCGAAACCAGGGAGCTGCTAGGAGGTTGGATTATTCACAGACGAACCTGATGCGAAATCAGGGAGCTGTTCGGAAGTAGGTAGATTTACAGACGAACCTGATGCGAAATCAGGGAGCTGTAGGATACGGACGAACCTGATGCGAAATCAGGGAGCCGTAGGAAGGGTTAGGTTTCGTGGACGAACCTGATGCGAAATCAGGGAGCCACTGGGTTGGTGAAGATGACTTGTTTTGGTAAAGAGGTGCGAACGAACCCAATGCTAAATCGGGGAGTCGCGGGAAATGTTAGTAATGCCTCGTAACTCTTAATTTGATACAACTGGAGCGGTAAAGTTGTATCTGTGGGTGAGTGCTACTAATATTATAAGGATCGCTGGGTAAAAGATAGGTTTAACGAAATCGACTCGATTTAGACGTGAACACCATAAGTATATTGAATAAACAATTAATACAAATGTCAGTGTCGCGATTAGTTATTAATTAAAATGTGTATATGTTACCACTAATTGCACGGTGTTGACGCACTGGCGATGCGGGGCGTACGAGTGGATATTTCAAAGTTCCAAATAGAATATAAACCGAACTCGCGGATTCTACAAGGTTAACTTTGATTCCGACAGAGACTTTAGCCTGATCGAAATGAATCTAACCAACTCTGTACGAGCGTGACACGACGTGACGTTACGCGTGACTCTATAGCTATTAACCACCGAGGGTAGAAACCGAAGGGTTTATATAGTCCCAAAAATGAGTGGGGATGCGTTATGAATTTCCATATAAGGAAAATCCTTCGGGGTCGTCGTCGTGTCACTCCCGTTCTCACGGTCGCGATGCAGCTGGTAGAGATCTTGACCTCCATTAGTGGGGTTGATAAGCAAAAGGCTTTTAGGGCGTTTTCCCTTCGCAGACGCGAGCTCGAAAGACGGTTGAGAGCGACGTATGGGAAAATTCCACATACGTAACATTATTATAATATCTTCTATTTTTTGTGATTTTCATGTTTTCATGTACTTGGCGTATTTTTTTACTTTTTCGAAGTTTTTTTTGTGGGGATCTCACTTCTTTTTACAAAGATTATTATTATCATCTATTTTTTGTGATTTGTATATTTTCTTTTTTTTGTGATTTATTATTATTATATTATATTTTTTGTGATTTATATGATTTCATGTACTTGGCGTATTTTTTTACTTTTTTTAAGTTTTTTATGGGGTTCTACCTATACGTACGCGTTCGTAGCAGCATAGCGTTCGGCAATGTTCTGTGCGAATATCTCGGAAACTACTGCCGTGCGACGGTAACATGTATAGGAAAAAGTTGTTCAAAATCATGGTCTTGATAACATATCCAAAAATCATTGAAATCGGTGAGGATGGAAAATTTCTGAATAATTACCAAAGATTTTTGCAATTATCTCGGAAACTAAGGTCGACCGCCAAAAAGTTTAGAGGAAAAAGTTGTTTAGAATGATGGGCTTGACAACATATTTCAAGGTCGTCAAAATCCGTGAGGTTGCCCACTTTGTATACCATTACCCTCGTTTTATACTGCGAGACAGTTTTCTTGCCACTCTACAGCCCCTTGTGGCGTGTTAAAATAACTTCGAAATTTATTTCGTACTTCGAATCCTTCTACATTTCCGAAGCCTCCTGCTCTACCCAACGGCAACATATTGCTCGTTGGCAACTGCGCTTCGGAATTTTGTTGTCTTCCACTATTATTCCGCATATACTGATCGCGCAACATATTATGCAGGCAGCACGATACTGTAATTATGGAATCTGTCGTCTCCGGCAATACCGCGATAGGTGAATAGAACACTCGAAAACACTGCGATAGCAGTCCGAAAGCATTCTCTGACACCCTTCGTGCTCTGCACAAACGATAATTAAATATTTTTTTTGTTTGATCTTCCGCAGCGACATTTTTTGGATATGGCTTCATCATGTGCTTTGTCAGACGGAATGCTTCGTCACCCACAATGACGTGTGGCACCACTATGCGAGATCTTGGCAATGCCTTCGCAGTGGGAAAATTAAATGTTCCCGTCCGAATCTGTTTGCCCATCACAGATTTTTCTAGTATACCACTGTCCCCTTCTTTCCCGTAGGACCCGACGTCAATTACTATAAATCTGTAGTCGGCATCCACTAATGCTAATAATACAAGCGAGAAGTAATTCTTATAATTAAAATATAACGATCCGCTATTTTTCGGACAAAATACTCTAACGTGCTTCCCGTCGAGTGCTCCAATACAATTTGGAAAATTCCATTTTTCAGAAAATTGCCGTGCAATTTTTCTAAAATCCGAAATACTGGGCTGTGGCATAAATATTCGGACTAATGTGCGGCATAGATGTTTTAGAGTATCTTTTACAATGATGCTGATATACCCTGGCGAAATCCGGAATGCATATGATAAAGATTGGAATGATTCCCCAGTAGCAAGGAACCTATAAAAAACATATCAGCTAATTATTTCGGCTGCTGATTGGAAAAAAGATGGAGAAATATACGTGATACATTCGTGAAAATGAAGCGAGGTAACAAATACGATATAGGGTTGGCACCAATGCCAAAAACAAAATGACCGTTGTTGGAGCAACAAATTTTTTTGGAGAATGTCTGTCGTTTTGGAGGGAGCAAGTATGCTTTTACACACATTATGAGTTCTAAAATGTAATCAATTTTAAAAATTTAATTTATATCTTTTATTATAATACCCACAGTAATATAGAAGAAAGCAAAGAGGTTTAACAGATTGGAAGCAGTACGGATAGCGACATTCGAGGAACATCGGTGGATATTACAGAAACTCCTACAAGGTGTGAAGGTTTTATAGAAACACAATCAGAGATCATAACTTCTTATTCAGGGGAAAGATGACCCGGCAGTACCTCCAGTTCGGTGTCAAAAATGCACAGAAATGATTTCAGAACTGTACTGAGTATTTTTAAAAAAAGAGCTGTCGAAAGCGAAACACTACAATGGGCAGTATCGGCAAATCAATGGAAGAAGACTACGACTGTACTTCAATATTTTTAAAAGTATGGCGATGACGGTTACAAAATATTCGGCCGCACTTAATTGCGGAAGAAGCAAATGCATCTGTGCTTAAATTGATTAATGATCTGTGTCTAATATGTCCCCGAAGCCCCACCAAGTGTGGAGTATGCAAAGAGCGAAGCGAATGCGTACAACGTATGTATGTGAAAATCAGTAGTCGGCGCGTGATTATTAAGAGAACAGTCAAAATATACAACAGCTATAATAAAATTATGTTGGGAAAAAATAAATTATATTTTTAAGAAATTAACTTGCCTTAATGTGAGGAGCACCTTTTCCTGTGGGGAGATGGGAGACGGCACTCTCCCACACGATTGTTTTTTTAAATCCGCCCCCACAAGATTTAACACAAAATCGACCTGATCTTTATTTAATCTAAAGAATTGTCTAAACGTTTCGATATCTCCCAAAAGATGGTTGGCTATTAGCATGCTTGAATAGCCCTCGGTGGAGCGAGTTTTATACAAGGCCTTCACTTCCTTCCGCTTCCTTTTCGTCCCTTCAAAGTGGGCAACCAGAAGTGCGTCGTCATCTTCTTCTTCTTGGAGTAAAACGGCAAGCAATTTCCGATTCATTGTTCAACACTTCGCACAACTACGATGCTGTTCTTTCATGATGTTTGCACCTCGAAGTCACAGTAACGAGTGCTGTTCCAGCAAACTGTGGGAGATGTCCTAACCCAAAGGTAAAATGTCTGCATTTATGACATCCTCTAGGTATAAGCAGAACTGCCAGGAAACTTTCGGCCGGACAAGATGTTTAGTGGAGGGGGAACACCTACAGGAGTGGTGGTAATGTGTGCGTCACGAGCAGTGATGCCAGAACCGTGGGTTTTCGCCGATGGATTCTACCACCACTCCACGACCAAGCTTACTCCCTCCTAACGCCTGTACCTACACCGCACCACACAAGCATACTCATCCCTCTATCCGTGTGCCTGACACGCAGCTCCGGCGTAGTGTGCACGAGGTGGGGGAAATTCTCGAGGGAACCCGTCCCGAATCTAGCATCACTGATCGCATGTATCGTACGACGGGGGCGAAGAAGAAGAAGAAGAAGAAGAAGAAGATGAGGAGGAGGAGGAGGAGGAGGGGGAGGAGGAGGGGGGAGGAAATTCTGCTAGCACATTTTGAAAGAAGAAAAACAAAGGAAATGAAAACCATGTAAAAAAATCGAATCACCGAGGGCTATTTTGATATATTAATAAGAAATCACTTATTGGATAACGACGAAACGTACAGACCATTATTTAGGTTAAGGAAAGAACAGGTTCATATCGTTTTAAAATTTGTTGGAAAGAATTTAAAAAAAACAGACGTGTAGGAAAGTGCAGTATTAAATTTCAGCAGAAGAAACGTTGCCCCTGACATTACACATGTTAATTTTCCAGACATATTTTATTTTTACATAAAATTATTTTATTTAAAACATCAAATCGTACTATTACAAGCACAGGTGTCTTGTGTTAATATTAATTCGTAGTCGTTCATTATTTTGAACACAGCACTCTTTGCTTGCGCAAGTACATGCGGCGGAAATCTCTTAGCGGTAGCCCCCATAGACTTAAAAAACAGCATTGTGGCATCATTCTCATCTTCCTTTGATACATTAATACTTTTTAATAATGTTTCTCGTTCGTGAGCTCTTTCTCTCCACACACTGACCACGCCGCTGGAATCATGTCGCTTCCTTTTTGGCACCGAATTTGCTTCGTTCCCGCAAGGCCGTTTTCTTGATGGAGCGATATTGGCCTCCTCTAGCGATGATTCGTCTTCATCAGGAACATCTTCCCCGCTGGGGTCGCTGGGACCGCTGGGGCCGCTGGGGCCGCTGGGGCCGCTGGGGCCGCTGGGGCCGCTGGGGCCGCTGACCGGCGGTTCCGAAGCATTATTCTCTGCAACGTCTTCGCGTATTGCGTCGAGATTACTGTGGGTACTATAATAGAATAAATAGAATAAATTGAATAAACAGAATAAATAGTAGATGAATGAAATAAATTTTTGAAATTTATTGTATTTTAGAATTCATTGTGTGTGTAGAAAATACTTGCCTCCTCTCAAAAGACACACTATCCATAAATGATAATGATTTCATCAACGGCCATTGGTTTTTTGATTTTGCTGCCGATCCCGTACCATATTTGTTATTCCTATTCTTTTTCATGTACGTGTCCCTTATATTTTTCCACCTAGCTTTACAATCTGTATCTGCAATAATTAGATAATATATTTTTTTGCATGTTCATTAACCCTCGGAAGACGAATGATAGATATGGTCGCGTGAGACGAATGCAGGGTCAATTTGACCCATAGTAACATTTCTTTGGTTTAACGAAAAAATTGAATATAAAATAAATTAAATAATTAAAATTTCTCAAATTAACTAAAATTTATTAATAAAGAAATACATAAAAAAATTATTTATGTACATTTGCTACATGCAATAGGTGTATTTCCTGTATGATTTTTACAAATAATATTACTGCAATTTATGCATTTTATACTATATTTTGCCATTGCCAACACAAATATAACATCATGATAGACTTTGTCAGAATTGGGTCAAAATGACCCTGCATTCGTTGTACGAGGATTAACACGTTCCCTGCCGCGTGGGGCGTATACGCCCCACGCTGAACTTTCCGTTCAAGCCATTTGGTATTATCATTGTAAAATGAAGAATTTTTTAAAAATTCATTATGGAGTCAATTATGGACATCATAACATCATCTTCAAAAAACGGTCTGGCAGGGAACGTGTTAATGCTGCAGCAACATTCAGATCGTTGTCATTTGCATTCAGAATAATATACGGATAAATAAGTAGTGTTTCTGTTTTTTTGACATTTTTCATTTTTCGAGAAAAGAAATACCTGGTACTCCGTATTTCTAGAAAAATCTCGAGAAATTTGTAAATAACAGTGAGGACGACGCAGGCGGGGTCACGCGCAGTCAGCGGACTATCATTTTTCTTCCCCTGAAGAAATTACTCCAAAGACATAACGAACTTGACCATCGTATTACTTAAAATAATAATCGAAGAAAAAATTCGCCTGCGCTGATATTTCCCCCATCGAACCATGCAATTGCATATACAGGGTGATTCTGTCAGTCCGCCAGATCAAACAGATGCCGCCTGGTCAACCGTGACGAGGTCACCCCCCCCCCCCCCCGTGGCGCCTCTCCTAATTCATGGACTTCGACCCTCGAAGGTGTTGGAGTACCTATTAAGAAGTGCGAAATGTCCCGCTTCTGCATTTCACATTAGATTTTTTGCGAAAACGACGTCAATTGATTCCTTATGTTTCGCCGATGAAACTAACACCAACGGCGTAATTCGGAGCATAATGAAGGAAATTAGATGAAAACTTAATTTATATAATATCTCGCTAGCTTCGTTAAAAATAGTCCGATTCGCATGTTTGGTATAATTTTCATCGTCAAAACCTAAGGAATCCATCTGTGTCACTTCGATATCGATATGGTAAACAATAAGCAATTAAGGGGTTAGGCCACCTTGAACGGAGCAAAATTGCAGTCATTTTCGGCATTTTTTTTTAGGAAGATATTGAAATAAACAAGAACTTTAATATGAAGTCTGTTATTATACAACTCTCGCCAGAAAAAATCGTATTTTTTATTATTACAAAATGGCGGCGGTAGAGCCGTGATATGCAAGATCCTGAAGCGCGACGTTTTAAACGGTGTTCAATCTCACGGCTATACCGTTTGACTTAGAACAAAAAACAAAAAAGTTTTATTTTCTGCATGCCTAAAGCTATGAATTAAGTCAAACGACTTAAAACAAAAAACCAAAAAGATTTATTTTCTGCATGCCTAAAACTATGGAAGTACGTAGCCGTTTTGCGATATCTTGAACATATTCTTTGCAATTGACACTTTTATAAAAAAATTAAATGCACTTTTTCTTCCCATGTTCACCATTTCGTGACAAATTAATATTTCTGAATTTTCCTACGTACTTTCATAGCTTTAGGCATGCAGAAAATAAAACTTTTTTGTTTTTTGTTCTAAGTCAAACGGTATAGCCGTGAGATTGAACACCGTTTAAAACGTCGCGCCTCAGGATCTTGCATATCACGGCTCTACCGCCGCCATTTTGTAATAATAAAAAATACGATTTTTTCTGGCGAGAGTTGTATAATAACAGACTTCATATTAAACTTCTTGTTTATTTCAATATCTTCCTAAAAAAAATGCCGAAAATGACTGCAATTTTGCTCCGTTCAAGGTGGCCTAACCCCTTAATTGCTTATTGTTATATTATATAAATTAAGTTTTCATCTAATTTCCTTCATTATGCTCCGAATTGCGCCGTTGGTGTTAGTTTCATCGGCGAAACATAAGGAATCAATTGACGTCGTTTTCGCAAAAAATCTAATGTGAAATGCAGAAGCGGGACATTTCGCACTTCTTAATAGGTACTCCAACACCTTCGAGGGTCGAAGTCCATGAATTAGGAGAGGCGCCACGGGGGGGGGGGGGGGGGGGGGGTGTGACCTCGTCACGGTTGACCAGGCGGCATTTGAATTAAACAAGATGATGGTTGTTCTGTCTGTGCTAATTACTGTATTGATATTCTTTGTCTTAATGGGCTTATCCCGTAAATAAATATTGTTATTACTATTATTATTATTAAATTATTATTATTATTATTATCATCTCTATGATCAGGCGCACAGAGAAAATCACCCTGTTCACATTTTTTTATCTCTAATGCGTCGGGAATATCCAGCTGTTTATTGTTCCCGCCGACATTCGCATATCCGTAATTTCAATTTGATCTTGTTGCAAGTGGATCTTTAAATAATCACATATCAATCTCTTAAATAAGCACATCCCATGTAATAATGATATTTTATTTAAATGAATAAAGAAGGACAATAAACGTACAAGTAGTCAGAACTTGATATTTTTAACGTAAACTAATATTTCCGATTCGAAAAAAAAATTGTAAAACACTTAGTGATGAAATGGAATTTTCCAAACTGCATTGGAGGGATTGATGGGAAGCATGTTCGACTATTGTATCCAGAAAATAGTGAATCACTATACTTTAATTACCAAAAAATTACTTTTCAATGGCAGTATTTGCCCTAGTTTATGGTTGCTACAAATAAATATAATTAAACAATACTTTACCTGTTCTGTTCACTTTAGTGGATACTGCTTGCCAGACATTTATCTTCACCCCTTGATTTTTATAGTCCTTGTGGTTGGAATCGTACAGAACAGGATAACCTGCTACTGTCTGCACTAACGTATCATCCTCCTGCGCCGTGAACACTTCGATGGCCATTTCAGATGTATTGGTTGTGAGAAACACACTACTAGAACGTTGCTCCCGAGTTGGTCCCAATTCAGGGGGATTTCTGAACGCGACCTGGAGGCAGACTGTGAAAGAAACTACACGAGCACACGTCCGTACACCAAGACCGTCGCGAGCGAGCTCTTTCCGTATTGATGAACTATCGGTGTAAGTCACAGTTTAAGTACTATTTCCTTCAGGGTGTACACCCCATTGAAGGCGGAGCTTTGTGCGACACTCCAAATATTATTGGACGCGAAGAATCCCACCTTTGCAAATCGTGGGCGTATAGGCGGGAAAATACAGGTACACAAATAAAGGCGATTTTCTGTTTTCCCCTGGCGTGATTCCCATGATGTACCCATCTGCGTCAGGTCCTAAAATGGATTGCTGGGGGGCCACGGTTTATTGCCGCTTTATGACACAAGACATTTCATGTCCAAGACGCTGTAAAGTAATTAGAAAACATTTGCCAAATAACTTGTAGAACTGCAGGACAGTTTTTAGGTTTAATCCTTAAATGCTACAAGGTAATCCCTCTAAGTTCGGCAGACAATAAACCATGCCCCGCTGCACTATAAATAAATTATAATGATGTCCCGAGCGCTGACCGTGGCGAAAATAAATCTTGTAGTCCGCACGATGACCAAAAGAAGATGTTCTTATGTTAGATCGAAGAATGTTTCCCTGACAAGGGTGTAGGAAACGAAATTACTCTGAAGACACAGGAAGAAAAGGGGTTGTCCTCTGACAGCGCGTGTCCCCGCCTGCGTCGGCTTCCCTTCAAATTCAAGATGGATCCCTTATCGCTAGAGTCTATACACGCGCTCGAATATCAAAACAGAAGGACGTGCGATGATTCAGTGCAAAAAGTGGTGGAACCTGCAAGGAATGCCACTCCGATTGGTCCTTTGTACCTTGTTCCTTGTTTCCTTTATTCCTTGGCGACCTTCTGTTTTCATATTCCAACGCGTGTTTGTACTGCCCCTACAGGACATTTTGTTGCAGAAATGTTGCACAAAAGTTGCAGAACATTGCAATGTTGCCGTTTGGTTGCGAGTTGCATTGCAATATTACTGTAAAATTGTGGAAACATTCCCGTGCAATATTTCAACGGCCAGATTTGTGCAATATTACAGAAATATTGCGCACAAATTCCCGTGTAATATTGCTATGGCCACGTTTGTGCAATGTTTCAGGAATATTGCCCAAATGTTGAAGTGCAATATTACAATGGCCAAGTTTGTGCAATATTTCGGGAATATTCCGCACAACTTGCCGTGCAATATTACAATGGCCAAGTTTGTGCAATATTTCGGGAATATTCCGCACAACTTGCCGTGCAATATTACAATGGCCAAGTTTGTGCAATATTTAAGAAATATTACACACACATTGCCGTGAAATATTGCGCATATACTGAGGTATAATCCACGCGAAACGTTTCAGCAATGAAACCGCAATAAATCCGGAATTTCGCGGAGCGATCCCGAATTGTCGACACGCAGAATACAGTCTAAGATTCCAAAGGTTACCACCGAGGAAATGTATGCGAACAAGGACATTATTTGACAAAAAAAATAATACGATTATTTAATTAACACCATCGAGTTTAAACAATCTTATATATAATATTCAACAAAAAATTTATAAAAAGTGTTACACGTGCCAATTGCTGCCAGTCTACCTACCATTACCGTTTAATTGATTACATCTAATTAGAACGTTCCGAATTGTCGAGGGAAAAAAACTAAGTCCGGATATATTGCCGTTTCATTGCTGAAATCTTGCACATATGTTGCAAGATGTACTCGCAAGATATGTGCAAGATTTCAGCAATGAAACGGCAATATATCCGGACTTAGTTTTTTTCCCTCGACAATTCGGAACGTTCTAATTAGATGTAATCAATTAAACGGTAATGGTAGGGAGATCGGCAGTATTTGGCACGTGTGACACTTTTTATAAATTTTTTGGCTGAATATTATTTATGATTTTGTTTAAACTCGATGGTGTTAATTAAATAATCGTATTAATACTTATATCACATATGTGAACAAACAGAATGCAGTGTTACATTTCACATGCAAACTCCGAGGGAATATTTGTAAACACGGACAATATGTGATATATGTAATTAATACAATTAGTTAATTAACACTATAAGGTTTAAGCGAACTATTATTCTGTATACAGCAATAAATGATATTTGTAAAGAAGTCTGAGCTGTGAAATGCAAATCCACAAACACTAAAGACTAGAAAATAAAAAAATATATACAAAAAATTGATGTTAAATGATTGCATTAAAAGTGCGTTAAAATGTAGAAAAATTATTTTCTTGTACTACGCAGGATATTTCATAATAGAATATGAATATACATAATACATCATGAAGCGTTGAAATTAATTTGTTGTAAGATATCCGGCTCCACGATAAGGGAGATGTAATGGGGATTGTCAAAACGAATCTTCTATTTTGAATAATTTGAGGTAAAACTGATGCACGGTAGGAGTATAAGATAGAATACATAAGCAATATTCTCAATCACAGGTTGTAGCTGCAGCGGGAAAGTGTTCGTCTACGGTGCTCGAGGTCATGGGTTCGAATCTCGTTTGGGGTAAAAAAATTTCTAATTAAAAAAATACTCTGACGTTATAGGTACTATTACGATTCTGCACGCATTCATGTCGTCGCGTCCATCAAAGCCACGGTATACAATTTTTACCACTTTCCTACCGATATTTTTATTTTTGGCCCTACTGCCCGAAACGTTGCCTGATCATTGCTGTAAAATCTCAGAAATGTTGCGGTACCATTGCTGTAAAATCTCAGAAATGTTGCGCTACCATTGCTGTAAAATCTCAGAAATGTTGCGCTACCATTGCTGTAAAATCTAAGAAATGTTGCGCTACCATTGCTGTAAAATCTCAGAAATGTTGCACTACCATTGCTATAAAATCTCAGAAATGTTGCGCTACCATTGCTGTAATATCTCGAAGCAATGTTGCAGAAATATATCCTGCAATGTTGCACAGGTGCGGACATAGCAATTTACTTGTAACTTTTCGGCAATATTGCGTGCAATATTTCAAATATGAAACCGCAACGTAACTGAAACATTTCGGCAACAAATGTGCTGTAGGGGTGGAGAGAAAAGGGAGCCGTCTTTAATTTGAAGGGAGGACGACGCAGGCGGATCTACGCGCGGTCACCGGACTACCCCTTCTCTTCCGGAATCTTGTCTCCGCGAGGCGAATTGATTAGTGATAAGCGTGATACCAGTTTTTTCTTATGAGTTTTAAGCAGTTCGATACCCAAAGTACTTGCTAGCTTCGTTAAAAATAGTCTGCTTTACGTGAAATTTGGTATAATTTTCAATGGAAAAACATAAGGAATCTATGGACGGAGAATTCTCACTCGCATATCAATACGATAAAGAATAAAGAAATATTTTATTTCTGAAACAGGTATGAATCCTCGGCCGACCCCCGCGAATCGAGGCCGGCGCCCCACATTCGAGGGTGAAATATGCATCACAATGTATTAAGAAATTCTTTATTCTTTATCGTATCTTTATCGATCTATTCTTTATCGATCTATTCTTTATCGATGTTCCCTTGTAAAGGTGAAATCAGACGACACGTGGATTGCGAGTCGGCGTGCCATGAGCGTTCTCACGACGCGTGGGCTCGGCGAGTCACGTGCCGTCTGATTTCACCTTCAGTTATTTCATTGTGTGGAAGGTCGTAAAATGGTGACGCCACGGAGAATGAAGTGAACGGTAGACCCGACATTAGAAATTTCGAAGGCGCCACCTGAACCTTAATTATGCGATTTCGACGGTGGTGGAGGAACCTTTTCCCTCTTGGTGATGTACAGGAGGAAAAACCGGGCATCTGCCTACCCGCGAGTTGGCGGTTGGCGTTAGACGACGGTACCTGCGCGGCCGAAGCATCGTATGCACTGCCCATCGACAGAGCTATGTGCGGATTTACTCAGACTGAGCAATGTTACCACGTTTTTTACTGGTCTTTAGAAATTTGACAAACAGATGTTTTCGAAACGTTCTTGGAAAAATAATAAATTACCCATCGTAAAGAATGAATTAATTCTTGCCTGGCTCTGAGAGACACAGGAAGAAAAGGGGTAGTCTACTGACTTGACGTCTTCCCTTCGAATTGGAGACGGATCACTTATCTCTTCAGTATAAACACGCGCTACAATATGAAAACAAAAGGAGTATGCTTGCGTGTTGCAGTACAGGCGCTAGGGGGGGGGGGGGGGGGTACGCTTGGTCGTGGAGTGGTAGTAGGGTCCGTGGGGAAAACCCACGGTTCTGGCATCACTGGGGGGGACCTTCCCTGAGTGAATTCGGTTGTAGAGGACGAACCCTCTCACCCTTAACGAACATGAGAAAAATGTCATATCTGGTGGCCAAAAACTTACCAGGGATGATCGGCCGGACCGTTTCGCAAAGGTCGCGGTTTATGGCCGTCTTGTTCCGCGAGTCGGCGTGACGATTAACAACTGTACCTACGTACGGGTCCGAAGCCATCGCACGTACTACCCGGCGATAGAGCAATACACGGATTAGCACGGACTGAAGAATGTCTAAAATTGTTAAAGACCTCATAAAATTATTTGCCCTTTAGAAATCCGGCAAACAGATGTTGTCGAAACATTCTTGGAAAAATAATAAATTACCCATCGTAAAGAATGAATTAATTTTCGCCTAGCTCTGAGCCCGCTTTTATTTCGACGCACGTAAGCAAAATACCACCAGTATAGCCACTACAAAGTATTATCCACTATCAACACGCCTCCTGCAAAGACGAAACGCACAATGGCCGTCAATCCCAAGAATAGAGAAAAAATTCATCATGCTATTTTTTCAAATCGAGGTGTCGAATCGTATCGAGCTACTTTATAACATAAAGTTTTTGTTTTTTTTTGCAAAGATGCTTAGAAAACTATCTAGTACTAGATCTGAAGAAGTCGATAAAAAAGTTTAAAACATCTTCGTGTGTATTGCAAAGAGTATATGTATTTTAAAATTCTGCACAAAAAACATACAAACTTTGACACATGTTTACACATACAGCAGAAGTAGCTGCCATGATATTTTTACGTTTTTAAGACCTCATATTATTAGGTTGCAAAAAATATATAAAAACATAATTCCATAACTTTTAAATTTTGACTTGTTTCCTTATTTCTTCTGGAGATTCTGTCCCATTGTGGCGATGGGCCGCGGGGCGGCCAGTCGCTACACTGCTTCTGGAGCAGTGTAGCGACTGGCAGCCGCAGGCCGTCGAGCGGCTAGTAGATTCTGCCATAATGGCGGAAAACAGACACTCGTCCCATTGTGTTGCTTTTCCAGTAGCCTAGGCTGCTCCTGGAGCAGACTTGCATACACTGTAGCAACCTGCCGCAGTCGCGCGCGGTCGAAGTCGCAGATAGGAGAACAGATGAATGCTTTCCCATTATACCAGTGTACCGCGGCGTGCTGAGGCGGCGCCGCGCCGCTCGCCGCCGCGGCGAGCCGCGCATTGGAAATGGCACCTTTACCGGACGGTGTGTCACCAGTGTTGACACGCTCTCGCACGCACGTTTAAATCCGCGCGACAGCTGATCGGCGGATTTCGGCTGCAACAACTACAATGTAAATAATTGTATAAAATGTAGAAAATGTAGTGTTATGACACGATACGCAACCATAACACCTGGTGTAACAAACACCAGCAAGCTCAGCAAGATGCGCAATCAAAAGTAAACCGCGTACGCAGCAAGACCGAGATCCACTGGCGAAGACCATTAGGCCTTCCCCCGCGGCCACCAAACCGCGACCCAAAATCTTGTATATAAACCCACGCCCGAACAACCAAAGCGGAGCATTGTAATTCGAACAGTAACGCGATCACGTCCGTGATCGCTCGGCTCAAATAAACCTTTGTTAAAACCTACGGTGAGTTCTAACTCTTCAACCGGCAACGATCCACTACCTCTCGGCTCAACCCGAGAATCCCGTTCCCGGCACCTTCACCCGAACTATCGGAGCCCGAGGAACAACCCGTTCGGGGATAACCGCGGAGTGCAGCCAGATTCTCAGAGAGAATCTCCACACCGGTAAACCTCGCAACAGTAGAAAATGTAAAAAATTCAAATACAAACTATTAACCTCTACCTATTGCATTGAATTTTCCTGCACAATATTTTAAATTCCTTTAAAAAGAATGATTGGATTGTAATTGTAAAAATTATAAATAATTTGACATTTTTTAGTACATTTCAAATCTTTGGTGTGCAATAAAATTTCAAGATTACAAAAAATCAATAATCAGTGTGGAATCCAAAGATACAGTTCTACTTTTAGATAGTTGGAAAAATTCATCATCCAAAGATAACTGTGTTGTTGCAGTTCTGTATTTAATGATCTACGATGTGTCCATACAGGTTATGGCGTTCCACAGACGGTTTTTTTGTTGTTGTGTATTTGGCGGCAATTTTAAGAACAGGAACGCGGGTTGGTGCCCGTGGAGCGCTGAACCGCTCTGCTCGTCGGAGTGCGCGGGTGTTATGAATAAAATAACTATTTCTTCTGGTAAAACTTGTATATTTTCTTAATAAACTTAAGCGATTGCTTTCAAATAGAGAACAAAACTTGCACAATAAAGAGTCAAAACCGTTCTGCCTTCTCGAAGTCCTCCGTCGTTGCTCCTTCCCTCCTCGAACGTGGTGCCCCTTCCATCCTTCCGCGTCCTCCCAGTCCTTTGGCCAATCAGGATGAGGGATGAGTCGGATTCAAAGGGTAGGCTGTCCCGCGGATGTCCGTCCGCCCCCGCGAATCGACGTCCATCTTTCCCTCCGTCTTCGGGTGGTGGTGGAAGCTCGGTGGAAGCGCGCTTTTCCGTTACACAGCAGGGTGCACACGTGGGAAGAGAAAGTTGGCTCGGCTCCGAGGATCGAGAAGACAACCCTTGAAAGAAATTTATGACTGCCTTAGCGTCGTCAACACTTCTGGAGTCAATCAATACTCCTAAAGACTAACAAAGGACAAGGCCTTCTCAAGAGATTGCGTGACTTAGAAGAAACTCGCAATTCGTTTCGGGGTCTGTTAATAAGTATCCTCTTCCTGCTTTCGAGCTCTGCCCAAGATCTTTCCCACAAATGCCACCCGCATTGCGCATCCTTTATAATACTTTTTAATCATACGCAAACATCTACTTTCAAACTTCGCTCCTAATTTACCTATCGATTATATACATTTTCGGGACTACGTTCGCGTGGTCACGCAACACCTCCTTCCATATAGAAAAGGTGTTTCCAATGGAAACAACTTTTTAAACGAAAACAATACATCAATACTATCTTAAGTATGCAAGAATTGAATAAATACGTACTTTACATGTATGATTATAACCACGTCTCCTCTTCCCGCGCCAGCCCTGCGGTAAACGAGCTACTCGGTCCACCCATTGTCCCGCAGGAAGCACGAGTTGAAGAATGACAGTTACACCGCAACATTTTACAATAGTAAGATATTATTCTATTACTAGATAATAATAAATCGATTATAATATAACGTATAGCTAATATCCAGTAACTAAACTTGTCTAAATATTTTATCCAAAAACACTATAATCCTTATTTGATATAAAATAATCATAACCCATAATATAATAACCACACTATATACATTCAAAACATACTATTTAACAAAATAACCATACTTGTAAAATAAAATTTGAGGTACACATCAATCAAATCAAACAAAATTATAAAATAACCACACATAATATTAACATTAATCTCCTAAGTCAGTAATATTTAGTTTTATACACGCTAGTTTAAGCTTGTTCGCATGAACTATCTTAGATTTATTCGCTGCTATCGCTATTTCTATTGTTACATTATCATACATTTGAATGATCTTATAAGGACCCATCCAACTTGAATCGAATTTCGATGTTTTGGGTTCCTTGAGTAAATATACATCATCGTTTACATGGAATTGACGAGGATTAACATTCTTATCGTAAAGGCGGCCACACACGGTCCGGCCGGCCTGTCAGTTTGGCCTGCGCAGGCCGGACTGTGCAGGCCGGCCGGACGCCTCACAGTGGTCGGAATAGAGATAGTTAGTAACATTGGTGTTGTATAACTTTTAAACTATAAAAGATATAGAAATGGCGCCAAAAAACATAAATTGAAATAATTATTCCTTTCTAATGATTTATAATTGAATATATTGTACGTCCATTTAATGTTTTTTTTAATTTTTTCGACTTAATTGTTATAAAAAAATTGAAAAATGTTTATTTAGTAGTTTATTTAATGCTCTTTAAGCGTTTAAATCGCTTGTTGGGGAAATTTTTAGTTTCCGACTATAAGGAAAAACCAAATAGTACTATTAGAAATTGTGACGAAATCTACAGTTTAGTTAAACATTATTATTCATTTATTCAACGGATTTATTCATTTCAGCGTATTAAGAAATTCTTTATTATTTATTGTATCGATATGAAAGTGATACCGATGGATTCCTTATGTTTTTCCGATGAAAATCATACAAAATTTCATGTAATTCGGACTATTTTTAACAAATTCAGCTTGAAATTATATAATTCGATTTTTCATGGAATTTCCTTCATTATGTTCCTAATTATGTCATTATTGGTGTTAGTTTCATCGGCGAAACACAAGGAATCGATAGGCGTCGTTTTCGCAAAGATTTGATGAGAAATGCGGAAATCCTGGACATTTCTGACTTTTTAATGGTATTCCAACCCATTCGAAGGTCGAGAGCTATCAAATTCGGTGAGGCACTGGGGAGTCCTGTCCTCGCGACACAGTACCAGGCGGCATCTCTTTGACAGGCGTCGCTGGAGAATCATCCTGTAGTATACATTCAGTAGATTTCGGTAGGAGAAAGTTTATTTTTCCTGCGCAATCCTGACTCTGCAGGCCGGCCGGAGCAAAACCGAAAAACGATTTGGTCGGTCTGAGGAGGCCGCGGCCACCAGATCTGAACCGAACGCCACTTGAAACTCCCTATTCTCCATTTCAGCCCAGTAAAAACTTCATCATTCTTTATCATATCGATATGAAAGTGGCACCAATGGATTCCTGGCGTTCTCCCGATTAAAATCATAACAAATTTCATGCAAATCGCACTACTTTTACAAAAGCAATTTGTATTCCTTATTTAAAAGTAGTCCGATTTACATGAAATTTGGTATGATTTTCATCGGAAAAACATAAGGAATCCATTGGTGCAACTTTCATATCGACACGATAAAGAATGAAGAATTTTTTACTACGCTGCAATGAATATTTCACATTTACGAGGATTCATACCAGTTTCAGAAAAAAAAAATTATTTATTCCTTATGGTATCGATATGGAAGTGATGCCGATGGATTTCTTGTTTTTTCGATGAAAATCATACAAAATTTCATATAAATCCGACTATTATTAACGAAATTAGCTCGAGGTTATAGGAATTAATTTTTCATACAATTTCCTTCATTATTTTCCGTGAAAACGCTCATGACACGCCGACTGGCGAGCCCGGGCGACCCGAACCGACTCGCCGATCCACGCGCCGTCTGATTTCACCTTTAAGACCCAATTAATGTGATAGTACGCGTGCTGGCGGATGCTTTATCACCCGCCATAATTAATATTAAGCAAGAGAGTGATCGCTAGCCATTCCGGCGTCCAGAGTGTAAACTCGGAATAGGCGCGATGTCCATAATTTTGGGAGCTGACAATTATAATTGGTTGCACTTTTGAGGAAGAGGAGGGTCTCCCCTCTGTGAATTCGTCGATGGAACAGGTACCCTCACGTGGAGGAAAAGCACAGGCTGTTGGTCCCAAAAAATAGCCGCGATGATCGGACAGAGCGTCACGCGAGGGTCGCGGTTTATGACGGTATTGTCCTGTGAGTCAGTGGTGGACAAGGGTACACGCGGATACGGATGGTTACCAAATGTCGACAGAGCAATATACGGCTTAACTCGAAGCGAGGAAAGTCGAAATCCCCCCCAAAAACGGCACGTTGTCGATTGCCCCCTATTTCGACATCAGGTAGGCAAATGTTTCCCGAAGAATGATTCGGAAATAAGTAGAGCTGTTCGGGTACTCGAATAAAACGAGCCGAGCCTGGCCCGGCTCGACTGACCGGGCCGAGCCGGATCCCGTCAAATTCGGGCGGCCCGAAAAATGCGAGTAGCTCGAATTTGTTTCGGGCGGCTTGAAAAATCCGGGTAGTCCGAATCGTTTCGGGCCGCTCGGAAGAATCGGATAGCTCGAATTGTTTCGGGCCGCTCGAAAGAAGGGGCTAGCTCGAATTGTTTCGGGTGACTCGGAAAATCCGTACGCCTTGAATGTGGTGGTTTGAACAGTGCGTACAAGGCGTACGGATTTTCCGAGTCACCCGAAACAATTCGAGCTAGCCCCTTCTTTCGAGCGGCCCGAAACATTTCGGGCTATCCGATTCTTCCGAGCGGCCCGAAACGATTCGGACTACCCGGATTTTTCAAGCCGCCCGAAACAAATTCGAGCTATTCGCATTTTTCGGGCCGCCCGAATTTGACGGGTATCCGGCTCGGTCCGAACTTCAAGCCGCCCGAATATTCGAGCACCCGAACAGCCCTAGAAATAAGTCCTATACTTTCGGGATTTTCCCTGAGTTCCTGGCTGTGTCTTGGTAGTCAAACTCGCTGAGGTCTGGTTTTTCCCCGCGCGGAAGTTACCATTTTTAAGTAAGTATAGGTAGGTACGCTGTCTTTTCGCGCCTACTATTTCCGCACGTTTTCGACGGTGCTCCAGGAACTCGATCCTTTTCAAAGGTTGTAGGTAACCCGGACCTTTCGCCCCTACAGCGTAGGATCTATGCGGATATATACTACTACCAATAAAATAATAAAACTTTTCGTACCGACCGTAGCAAAGTATAATGACTTGCCACGTTTATTTCTTAAGGACCTCCGCTGAATTTTACGTATCTTGTATTTTTTCACCCAAGTTATTAAACACGACCTTCCGTTGGAAAAAGAATTTCAAACAACGAAAGGTGTATTTTCGTCATAATTAAGACCACATGGAATGAGACAAATTCAATGAAATGAATTTTGCCTTACTTGTCTCGTAATATTTCTGCCACTTCCTTTCTCACAGTACCCGAAACTCGTATCTTTTAACGGACAAATAATTGTACGGTCCCAGGTTTATCTAACATGTGAAAGACCATGATTCTATTGTTCATTAATAAAATATCTACAATGTAGCATACTTATTTCCTACATTAGTATACATCTAGTATATATATGTACGCCACTCGTATGCTTTATTGATGGGATTGGCAGCATATATAGTATGCGTCCCTCGTATATATTTATGGAACTGTGACAGCATATACATATATACGCCTTTCGCAGGCAATGAGTTAAAACTGTAAAGCAAATGTTAAGTCAACTAACCTCGTCATATTTGTCAACTAACCCCACAACCGGGGTTTGTTGACTTATTTGTCAAACTACTCTAAATATAATAAACATTACAACCTAAACTGAATGAAAACGATTTTCAAAATTAAGCCTGTACCTATACCTAATGAAATTTGTAAACTTTTGGTGTGCAAGAACTCAACAAAATACCAATGGCCCATTTATAAAAATTAGACATGTTAAAAATTAGTCGACTAATAACCCCGGTCTCCCCGACTCCCTGTCGTGTTGATGTTCCAAGTGTTTGTACATAGAAAACGTTTAGAATACAGATGTTCGGTTTGGGTTATGACGCGCGCGGCAACGATACTATTTTTGAGAAAGACGCGTTCCGTTCACTTCCTAATTAAATTTTGAACAAAGCATGTTTTCCTTTCGAGTCTTTCGTTTATGGCCTGAATAGCTATTGCGGGTGTCATAAACCTGGAGTTTGTGATGGGCCCACGACGATGCAGGCCTGGTGGCCTGCAACCGGCCACGTCACGCGCTTGGAACCGGAGCTCCCGCTAAAATCGCACCCCCGTTTCCGGAAATCACGCCAAGGGCGCAAGAAATAGAGGGCGCTTAAGGGACGCATTCGTTCGTTAAGTTAACCAATCACCGGACATTTTCAACCGCGGCCGTCTTCCCGGAAGATCGGAAGACTGTCGAGCGTCAGTTCTGCATCAACTACCAATCGGGACAAGACCAAGTGCTTCGTGACATTGGAAGAGTGTGGTGGTTCATTTAATAATAATAATTTACATCGAATTAATAATTAATTTAAAATGGCATCATCACTTTCTGCTAGGCAGAGAAAATGTATTGAGGAGTTTTTAATAATCTATAGAAATGCACCATGTCTATGGAAAGCGAATACCGATGAATATCGTGACCGTGATTTGCGAAGTACTGCATACAAGAAATTAATCGCGAAATTACAAGAAATTGAGCCATCCACCACCAGAAAAAGTGTAGTTGCAAGAATTAACAACATGCGCAGCGCCTATCGGAAGGAGCTGAAAAAAATAAAGGCCTCTACGAGGACAGGAGCGGGTGCGGACGATGTGTACGTACCTACATTATGGTACTTCGCCGACCTAAATTTTTTAAACGATCAAGAAACGCCAAGGAACTCTCGATCGAATATTGAAAGCGACGGTGACGAAATCGGGATCGAGGTAAGTGAAATAAAAGAATTATTTTTATGCATATTATATTTGAAGAATGTGCACATTGTACACAAAGTAAACAAGTGTAAATTTTAGATACAGTTGGGTAGGGGCATTCCACGTGAAATCGGACAGCTTTCGGAGTAACATTTCGGATGTTGGTGAAACTTTGATATGTTGTAGTCTTTAGTATATATAACCGTATCTCGAAGGATTTTCCAAAATTTTAAAACTTTATTGATATTGCAGTTTTTTGAAATATAGACCTGACCTTTTTTTTCAACTATCTATATATCTAATATTTTGAATCTATATCATTCATTCCACAACATAGTGTGACCTTGAAAAGTCCATGTATGCTACATAGTTGAATTTGTCGTGATAGTCGCTTTCATATCGTGTGAAAAAATATATAGCTTTTTATTTAAAAAAAAGTGAAGCTCACCGTCGCTTCGCGCAAAATAATCCCAACACAAAAAACTGTTTTCATTTTTTCTCCAAATACATACCATTTGCAACAACTGTGTATAAAAATGGCAGGTATAGCCGCCTGGCCACTGTTTGTACTGCACGCTGAGCCAGTCGAGCCGCTGTGCTTCAATGCAGCGTCACATTGAATTAATTTTCATTTGCCCAATTTTAAAGTGTCCTGAGTTTTCAAAACGTGTCCACTTTTGTTAAGTACTCTTATGTCTTCACTGTAACCTCCCAAAACCTCATTTCTATAGGTTTCCTGGTTCAATAGTTATAATTTATTGGCAAAAGGTCACCTCTATAATTCGAAGAGATTTAAGATCCACAATTTTTAAATTTTTAGAAAGTCTTTCGAGATGCGATTATATATCAGTAAAGACTACAACATATTCAAGTTTCACCAACATCTGAAATGTTACTCCGACAAACTGTCCGATTTTTCGTGGAATGAAACAGCAAATGATTATAGTAAATGCGTTAAATTTAATGAATAAAGTTATTTTGCCACGGGACTGCACCCTCATTCACAAAATAATTTATAAAATCTGCTCTAACTTTCTTAGCATCATTAGCCGTATTTCCTGGGTTTCTTTGATTCAAACTTTCCATGTTAGAGTTGTTTGTATGAAACCCCGACACAGTAGTCCCATCTTCTGCATTTTCTCGATCAAAACAGTCTGGAGGCGAGTAAGAATTCGCCACCGATTTAATTAAAAAATTGTGTAACACACAAGTTGCCATCACAACAGAATCAATATTTTCCGGTACTAGATTAATTTGGGTGTGAAAAATTCTGAATCGTGATGCCATGATGCCAAACGCGTTTTCGACAATACGTCTCGCTCGCGATACACGGTAATTGTATATTTTTCGTTCTTGGCAAATTAGATCTGCTTGTCTAAACGGTTTGATCATATCCACTCTCAATGGAAAGGCATCATCCGCTACAAAAACGTAGGGCAAACTCCTAGAAGTGTTTGTGATATTTTCTTCAGTTGGGATCCTTAAAAGCTTGTCCTGAAGTTTCTCAAAGAATTTGGTGTTTTGGAGAACACCTCCATCAGAAACTCTGCCGTTGGTACCAAAATCGCACATGAGAAATTGGTACTTTGCATCCACTATTGCTAATAGAACCATACTATGTCGTCCTTTGTAATTATAAAATTCTGTCCCGCTTCCATTTGGAGGAATAATTTCAATGTGCTTTCCGTCAATCGCTCCAAGACAATGTGGAAAGTTCCACCTATCTTCAAACACTTTTGCTATATTCTTCCATTCTTCTGTTGTTCGTGGAAACTAAAAACAGAAAATAATATTGTTTCAGGAACACGCAATGGAAAATACAATAGAATTAGCATCTGTTGAACCCATTCCGGATGGTTGTATTGCGGATGTCGGTGAACCATCCAACTTGGAAATGGATGAAAATTTATCAAATCCACCTCCAATCCCCTCTACATCGTCAGGTCAAAGTAACCGACCACGATCAACAAGAAGGAATGGACGATCGGAGGAAGCAGCGTTGCAGCATGACGTGCTACTATCGGTACAACAGCATTTCAAACGCCCAGCAACGATAGACGATCGTTTCGACGTTTACGGCAAAAACGTTGCGATGAAATTACGGGACTTGGCGCAACAACAAAGGATACTGGCCGAAAAAATAATTAACGACACGTTATTTGTTGCCGAAATGGGCAAATTAGATCTGGCTCACACACTAATTTATCAACAAAATTTAGTTGCTACAAATACTCCCACTCGTACTCCCACTCATACTCCCACTCGTACTCACACTCGTACTCCCACTCCTGCTCTCTCACCAATCCCCTATGATCCACGAATCTACCCTTATGAAACTTCAACTTACAGTCCAATGCAACAAAATCTAGTTGCTACAAATACTCCCACTCGTACTCCCACTCCTACTCCCACTCGTATTCCCACTCCTACTCCCACTCAAATTCCCACTCCTGCTCTCTCACCAATCCCCTATCATTCACGAATCTACCCTTATGAACCCTCAACTTACAGTCCAATGCAACAATACCAATATCCGGAACCTTGCCATTATAATCCAGCCACTCCCAACGCAACGACACATCAGCTTTCCAGTCCGGAAAACTCGGCAGGGCCATTTATATTAAATTTAAATAATAATAATAATAATAATAATAATCATATTAATAATAATATTCCTAATTATAAGAATAATCGTAATCATAATAATGATAATAATTATCGTAGGTAGCATTTTTATTTTTACTTTGTATAGTTATGTATATTATATATGTGTATAAGCTTTGTATATTATATATATTTGTATAAACAGTGTTCACCGATTTCGATGATCTTGGAGTATGTTGTCGGGGGATGTTTCTGACCAACTTTTTCCTATACATGTTGCCGCCGCACGACTTTAGTTTTGGAGATATTTGCAAAAAAATGTGATCGCTAGTTGCATTACATTAGATGGTTTGGCCAACTTTTCGGAGATTTAACATAAAGAAATGTGTAAATGTCCGAAAAGATGGCCGAATCATCTAAACCCAAAGCAACTACCGATCACAGTTTTTTGCAAATATCTAAAAAATTAAAGTGAAGCGACGGCAACATGTATAGAAAAAAGTTATTGAGAATCATCCCCCGACAACATACTCCAAGATCATCGAAATCGGTGAAGACTGCTCTTTTGTAAATAATTACCCAATTACGTAACGCAATAAATGTGAGTAAAGTAAAATGTTGTCCTTTTCCTTACCTTCAAATAATCCTTATGTAGAACTTTATATAGAGCATCACAGGTTTCAGGTACAATATACGAAAGAGCCTGAGGTGAGATTATTGTAGTAAATTTAAGGTCTTCGTAACTTCTTCCAGTTGCAAGAAATCTCAATGTAGCAGTTAATCTCTCGTGCGGTGAGATGGCGTCTCTCATATTTGTATCTTGCTTTTGAATGAAGGGAGTGACCAAAGAAAGGAGCCTTAAATATGTTTCCTCATTCATCCGTAAATAATTGTGCCAATCTTTAGGCGCAAAATGCAATTCCTTTAATAAATTTACGTGTGAATAACGTCCCCTTTTTTTTAGCCACTCTTTGCACCACACACTTCGTTCAATTTGGCGTTTGCAACACTTTTTTGTAGCTAATAATAAGCCTACTACAGCTAAAACGTCGTCTGTCGATGTCATGTTCGGCTGACAAAACTGTGAATACTGTAGGCCGTAGGGCGGTTCCAGTGAAAAAGCGAGCCGAGCCTGATTCGGCTGGAAGAACAGAACCGAGCCGAGCCGAGCCGAGCAGAGTACCCGTAAAAACCGATCGGATCGAAAGAATTTTTCCGATCGGGCCGAATGTACTTTGGAGCAGTCCGACTGTGTCGAGTAGGTTAAAGCTTGGACGTTTCGGGCACTGAAAATGTTTCGAATATTTTAAGAAACGTTGTTATGAAGGAGTTCGGTGAATATAAAAGATCACTAATCTGTTCACTAACTTCAATCGTTAATATATATTTATTATAATGTTCGGACACAATATACTCGGAGTATGCGCGGTAACCTCGGTAACCGTTTACAAGAAGAAATCAGTAGTGTTTCGGCGTTGAGACTAATACAAGAACTGCGCCTAGGTCAAGGGAGACAAGCTTATATACTGTCGAGATAGGTAGGTACGTAAGGGCGAGTCTGCCCTTTGGACATGACTCGAAGTGACGAATCCTGCGTGGTGATTCGGCAGTTTGGGATGACGCGTTGTTGTTGAGAATACACTCATTGTGTATTCTTACTCATTACAATGTGTATCTATTGGAATGTGAATAATGGTTGTTAATAATGTGAATAATTATAAAGTAAACTGAAAATGGAAATACACTGCTGGACAAAATTAAAGGAACACTATAATTTTCTGAAAAATTTGGTCATTTTGAAATGGATGTACTATCTCCGCGAAAAATAGTCGCAAAACATATTTTAAAAAAGCATTTTAATGCTTCAAGTTTCTAGTTTTTGATTTAAGGACTCAAAATCTTTTTTCATCCATTATAATAATGTTTTATCACTCGAAACAAAATTTAAAAAATTTAAAATACTGTCAGGCCGGCCGGAGCGTGTGGATGCACCATCCGGCCAGCCTGTCAGGCCAGCCGGAACGTGTGGGGGCACTACGGGCGTCCGGCCGAACTGCACAGGCCGGCCTGCGCAGTACTGCTTACTCCTCTCTTTTGCTTTTTCCAGATTAACTATCGGTGTAGCTTGAGTGGTAGTGAGTTTCATGAAAAGTTGCTCTAAATATTCGATGAAAGATCGTGAAACTTCCTGCTTTGCAAATTCAGTGGGAATAATAGCCTTTACACCGAAAACAAGCTCATGGGGCGTGAAACCAGTGGCTTCATGCACAGAGGTATTATAAGAAAATATCCCGAACCTGATCCAATCATCCCAATCTAATTTTGTACAATAATGCTTTAAATAATCGACAAACACACGGTGGGCACGCTCTAAAGACCCCAATGACTGCGGATGAAATGCAGTGGAGGTAATCCTACGAATTTTAAAAATCCTACAAAAACTCTTCATCACTTTGCTAACAAAATTACTACCCTGATCTGTATGAATAACTCTAGGACAACCGAACCTGCTAATAAACTGTTCAGTGAGGCCGACTGCTACGGATACGGAATCAATACTAGATATAGGAATGGCATTCGAATATTTAGTTAAATTATCTTGAAATGTTAAGAGGTATCGATGGCCCTTTTTGGTGATTAGTAATGGACCAACTATATTCATCTGTCTGCATTTACATTAGTTATCAAAACTACATTCATTAAGTTTTATAAACTTCTAAACTTGATTCTTCAACAAAGATATGAGACGATCAAACCTCCTACACCTCCGAAGAGTTCTTTCGTGACATCATTGCCTTTGAATTCAACAGTTTCAAGACAGCCACGCCAATGAGGATTTGAGTACAGGAACGTTAAAAGCATGAGCATCTCATTGGATGTTCGCACATTTGAGTTCGACGGAACGTGGCCATAGAAAGATGACTAGCGAGGACACGCAATGACGGGGAATATATCAACCCGATCCTATATGAATAATATTTGTCATCCCGCACAGCACAACGTACCCTTGGATCTTCAGCGTTTCGAAGAACGTAGTGCCTCGATGTACCAATGACATCACCATTAACGACGACCCTTTTAGAATCCCTGGGGCTACGTGAACAACTATAAATGGGCACACATATGTACGTACAACTCATATCCGGCGTGGAACGTGAGGGCACAGCCACTAATACGAAAAGGCTGTGTAATCAAAGGAGCGGTGCACACGGGCGGTCGTAATAAACGACGCACGGCGCCATGATAACACTCATGCGAGTCCATATGATCATTCACCTCTCTCTATTCATGAGAAGTACACTTCATGATTCTCACCGCAACAAACATCGAGACTCTACTGAAGGTTATTGATCGTTTACAAATTCTATTAAAGTGATTTTATTTGAGGTCATCCTACTGAGGGTCCTCCGTGCGGTCTTGGTCGCTATTTTACCAGGCTCAACAGCCTCTGCCACGACATAAGTCGAGAAATCATCAGGCTCGTCAGCCTCTGCCACGACATTAGTCGAGAAATCATCAGGCTCATCAGCCTCTGCCACGACATAAGTCGAGAAATCATCAGGCTCATCAGCCTCTGCCATGACATAAGTCGAGAAATCATCAGGCTCATCAGCCTCTGCCACGACATAAGTCGAGAAATCATCAGGCTCATCAGCCTCTGCCACGACATAAGTCGAGAAAATATCCGGCATCACAGCCTCTACCACAGCACAAACTGGGAAACTAACAGACTCCCCATGTCTCTGCCACGATTCAAGATACCGCAGGCCCTGCGATGTCTCCTCAAGGGCCGGACAAAGCGCAGGCACCTTTACTGGACATGGACCACTTCCAACGGAATCTGAAGCGGCTGCCGGGGGTTCGGTCTCACCGTCCAACAAATGTCCGAATGGAAGCTGATCCATAGTGTCCAGCTGGAGTGATCCCTCACAATCTGTATTATCTTTATTATCATTAGAATTTCTCAATAATTCACCTATGACCTCATTCTGTCTAACCTCTGCCTTCCCGCGCGCCAGGAAGACAGAAGCCTCCATTACCTCATTACTATACTCATGAAATGCGTCATCCTTCCTGTCCACTTCGGAATCTGTAATTGATAACTCGTCTGCGCAGACAAGTATCCCTTTCAGACGCCTCGAACAGGAATTATGAATCTCATTTGTCCGTGAAGGAGTCAATTCGGAATCGAATTAATTCTCATGTTACAGCTATAACACTTGCGATCATCCACATTAACCGCATATACTTTCGTATTAATAACTACGGTTTTCGACTAAAGGGTCTGTTTCTCATATTCAAACTCCCTCTCTATCCTAGTCGCGACATCTATAGCTATCCCTAAACCATCCGCCTTCTCTCTTATCATTAATGTTCTAACACTAGGAGCACGCAGCCCTCTTTTAAAACCCGTTATAGCTGCATTATTTAATACAATTTGAACACCTATTGACTGTTCTGTATCAAACTTTTCATTAGCTGCATCCATACCCCTATTTAATATCTCATTTGCCCTAGCCCCGTAACTGTCAATGCTCTCACCATCCTTTTGACGCAAATTCTTTAACTCGTCATGAACACGATCAACATCAAAAGACCGGGAAAAAGAGGATTTTAACAAGTCGATCAATATCCAGAAAAATCATCTCGACGTATCCAGAAGGCAAAGGTAATCATGAAATTGAATAATTTCCCATTATCTACGTCGTGGAAATCGACATTCACATCATTTGCAAGACAGAAAAGTATGGTTATGTGCGAAGTGCGAATGTTTAGCGTCTTGTTTAATAGATAATAATTTAACATATGTTTTCTTATAGATGTTAATATTCGCAGGAGCATGCATGATCGCCTAGGATGTGTACTGTGTGGAGATGGAGCTGATGTAAGTATCGCATGTATCCTGTTTATTCATACGTTACGTTTAATTTTATACTAATATTGTGTTTGTTTTCAGCGCTAACACAACAGGAAATATGATGCTTTTCCACAAAAGGACATACAAAATATTCAACGGAATTTTCTAATATCGCCCCTACTAGGTACCAGTGGTTACGGGACGTGGATTTTCAAATTTAAATGTATAAAGTCCCTCTTTGTATTTATATGCGCAACTTATTTTGTAAAAATTGTATCAATCATCGATCCTGTATATTAATAAAAAATAAATACTTTGTTAAATAAGTAGAATTAATTATTTAATATAGGAATCTGTTTGATGGTTATGTAAGGGAAGGGACGGGCATGTGACATCACGGATAGCGAATGGGTTGAAAATTCTGGCCCACAGATGGCGTTGTTACACGTGTCAGGCGAACGGCAGGATCTGATGTGAATCTGCTGCCAATCTGACGTCAGGCCCTGATGTCAGGCTCTATACCTCAGACCGCAGCCTAATGCGGACACAGATGACTACGGATCTGACGTCAGGCTCTGCGCTTCAGATCTGGTTATCAGGGTATTATTTTGATCCAAAAACTGTTTAACTCTAGGAAAGTTCTGATGAGCAAGCTTCTGATGCCA
This sequence comes from Andrena minutula, assembly GCA_929113495.1. Lineage (NCBI taxonomy): Eukaryota > Metazoa > Arthropoda > Insecta > Hymenoptera > Andrenidae > Andrena > Andrena minutula. Next base: position 47,190,542 of record OV815993.1, on the reverse strand, counting down.
ATTATCCAGTGTGTCTGTCTTTGTTGCTACTGCTGCTACAGTCAATGCCGATTTATCTTGTTCAGACTCTTGATTTGATGAATTGACCTTAAACTTCATCACAAACAGTTTGTTCGTTCTCTCTCTCACTGCAATGGTACGTCCTTCCTTAACAAATTTACAATAGGTATTGTTGGATTGTAATTCAAAACCTTTGTCCATTGCTACTCCAGAAGAGAATAAATTATAATTCAGTTTGGGTACATATAATACATTTGTTAAATGATTTGAATTCCATTTTTCACCATCAAAGGTAGAAACATTAATACTTCCTTTACCGTAAGCCCTGAGATATGTGCCATCTCCAATATATACCCATGCTTCTTTGTTGTTTAAAGGTTCATATGATGTATACCATTTCCTGTTGAACGTCATATGGTCAGTAGCACCAGAATCCAGGTACCAAACATTCACCTTATCTTGTTTCTGTTGTAATGAAGTTAAAGCTTCACTCACAAGGCCCTCGCCCTGAAGAAATTTCTGAGAGACTTCTTTGCCTTCTGATGCAGTCTTTTTAATGTTACTACGACATTCCCTAGCCCAATGCCCTGGTTTCTGACACTTAAAACATTTGCCTGTTTTAAATTTGGCATTTTTATTACTATTGAACTTCTCTCCTTTTCCTTTCTTATAGTGCACATTGGATGCGAGTGCATTTCCACTTCCGTTGCTTTCGGATCTCTTGTTTTGGCGTAATTCCTCCATTATCAACCTCGAAATAAGGTTGCCTTTTGTACATTCCACTTCCGGAGTAGATTCCCATGCACTTACGAAGAAATCATAACTTGCAGGTAAAGTCAGAAGGATTTTTGTGATTATCATGTTTTCTGAAACATTTTCACCCATTAGCTGCAAACGATGAGCTATGTGCTCTAGTTTGGCGATATGCATTGCCATGTCATCAGAAGATTCCTTCGTGGTTGCAAACCACTTCTGTTGAAGTACATGAATCGTAGTTTCCGACTTTTGTTCGTAGATGCTAATTAGTTTTTCCCACATACTCTTAGACGTTTCGCAATTGATAATATGCATTGTGGGTTGCTCTAATATCGTAGTCACAATTATCTTTTGAGCCATACTATCCAATTTATTCCATGCTGTTACCTGTCTTTGATACTCTCTAATTACCGTGATCTCGGACCCTGCCGCTGGCATCTTCGGTAAAGTACTTGTCCCCCGGACAACTTCTCAAGTAGGGTGAATTGACCAGTGAATGAACAGCTAAACGTTTTTCCAGTTTCAAATAACGATAAAAATTAAATAATGTCCTAATTCATTAATGGAACAAGAATTTATAACAGAATAGGCTTTAAAAATGTCTAAAAAAATTGTTTGTGCTTTTTTACTTTAACGGTGTCTGAAATAAATCATAAAAATGTAATCAATGCCCAGTATACTAGTGAATGAACAAAATACCCATTAAATGAACATCTTGTACCCAGTGAATGAACACAAAGAATAATACTTCATTTTCCGACGAGAAATCGCTGAAAATGCTACAAAAGTAGAAGGGAAGTTAAGTTAGAGACCTACCATAAGAATATAACAATATAATCTATATATTATAATTAGAGGTCCTTATTTCACGTGTATTTAAATACACGTGTACACGTGTACTAAACGTATCCGTACCTCAATCCGTGTATCTTTTAGTACACGGGTACCCGTACACAATTTCACGTGTATTTAAATACGCGTGAATTTAGATACAAGTGAATTTAGATACACGTGTTTTGACTTTTGATTCGTCAGATTTTTAATATCTATGGATATCCCAGAACTCTGAGGGATTGTGAAATTAATAAAATAATTAATGTATTTGAATATATTTACTAGAATAATATGCGGAAAATATGGTTTTACGAATTTTCAGATTGTAACTAATAATACAATAACAATATTAACAAGATTTATTTAATCGATTACCTATTTTGATACAAAAAATTAAGGCATTACTGGTAATAAACGAGTTTCTTTTTAGACACGTTTAGTTCGTGTTCGTACGTCTATGTGCAAACATCAATTCAGTTCTGAGGAACATGCAACATCCTGATACGAAAAGACAACGAAAAGTCCTTTACTGTTTTCGATTTGTTCAAACAATATCTCAATTATAAAATAATTTTCGTCAATTCCGATTTGTTTAAACAATGTCTAAACGGAAAAGTTGGGTATGGCAACATGCCCATCGTGATGGCGATAAAGCTTTTTGTGACATGTGTGATGAGGGAGAAAATAACGTATTTTCATGTGTTGGTGGAACTACCGGCTCCTTAAGCAGACATTTGACTGGTATACACAATTTAAAGCCCCTAACGCGCGTCAGAAAATTATTCCATCTTGAATAAAGTTAAAGTTGACTTCTGGTTGAGACGTGTGAAAGGAAAGACCGCCTGTCAGGGAGCGAGGGTTTAGAACAGCGAAAAGTAGTGAATTGGGCGAAAGGAAAGTAGCAGAGGGTAGGAGGCGAAAGTAGGCGAGGAGAGGAAGTGGAGGAGATAAGGTGTTTGGAAATAAAAGGCAGAAAGTGAAAGTGAAAAGTGTGAAAAGAAAGGTGGGTGAGGTTAGGAAGGCAGAGTATGGCGCCATCGAGGACAAGGACGACATCGGTCAAGAATAAGGGAAAGGAGGGGGGAGGAGCAATGGAGAAGTATGTAGAAGGACGGGAGAGCGGCAAGGCAGCGCCACCGGGCGGCGGGAGTGGGGAAGAAGAATCGGCAAGGAAGGAAACCGTAGGGGATCTGGAAAGGGCCATGGAAAGGATGTTTGGAAAGTACATGGCGGAGATTGAAAAGTGGAGAGAGGAGATGAAGGAGGAGAGAAGTCTGTGGGAACAAGAGAGGAAGAGAGAGAGGGCAGAATGGGAGATGGAATGGAAAAGGATGGAGAGCAGGCTGAGAGAACTAGAGATGAGAGAGGAAAGGAGAGAGAGGGAAAACAGGAAAGTAGTAATACTAGGCCGGTTCTAATTCACTTTCAAGGCCAAATGACGCCACAACCGGCGCGGGGGTGGGGGAAGTGAGGGCGCGCGGGGGAGCGGGGCGGAGGGAAACCTGGGCGCGGAGCCTGCGGGGTGAGGAAGACAGGTTGTGCGCGCACGCGCCGCGGAGTGGGGGAAGCCGCGACGATAGAGGGGGGATCAGTCCGGACCGAGCCGCCGTGGAGGCCTCTCCAGACCGGACCCACCGTCGGAAATTTTTCATAGGGAGGCATTGACCCCCGAAAACTTTTTCGAAACCCACACCCCTTCGAAAATTTTTTCAGACCTAACCCAGGGTGTGGGACTGTCCTAGAATTTTTTTCAAACCAATAATTTACCAGAAAATCTTAAAATTATGTGGCGAGGAAAGAAGATGGATAAATGAAATGGAGAAATAATATGTTTCGAAAATTTATTTAAAAATTAAAAGAATATAATTTAACATTTGTTTTTCCTACGAGCATCAGCTAGAATATCATTGATAGCACATGCTACAAGTTCGCAATCTACAAGATAATCCTCATTGTAATATTCACTATCACATATGATTTTAGCAGCATGAAGCGTATCTAATTTTTCACAGGCAACATCGCTCTGCTGTAGCACGTTGACAAAAGTTTTAAATTTTATCCACGCATCTTCCGCAGTTTGATACAGCCGCGGATACATATAGTCTATACAGTGCTCAAGATTTAATAAAAATGTTACTGTATCCGGTGTGAAATACAGCGTAGTATCACATTGACACATCTTTACAACCGGTGAATCGAGGATCTGACAAAAATCCACCGTTAATTCACTAATCCGCATCGATTCTGATCCTGGTAATTGTGCACGTTCTTCGATGGTTGTACGCATAGCGAATAGCACAGTCCATGTATGCCATGGTAATATGAGATGATTTCCATGATTGTCACCGAGAAGAACTTCTACATCGGCCATAGGTCCTACATCGATTCCAATTTCTAGGTATTTACTACCCATTGATGTTAATGCATATCTTCTAACCATGATACGCGATCCTTGGCGCGGACTAAGAGAACAATCAAAGCTATGAAATTGCTCGCTCGTATTAGGAATACAAATTTTGAGATGTAAAAATTACGCCTTACCAGTCATAATATATATTCTCACCGCATGGAGCTACGCCATCATCTCGCACGATCGGAACGAAAAAATGCTCACAGTTAGCGAGTATTTCATCAATGGTACTGCACATTTTTGTTTTCAAAGCACTATTTGTTCCGTCGAAAGTCACTGAGACTACTGAGCGATTGATCGAACAGCGTTCGGGAGCCGTCTTAAATAGGGGTGTAATCGCTTCCCCCACCATATTTTATTTTATTTTAAAGCTAAAAATTGTTTTTCAAAGATGATTTTCAATCTTAACATCGCAGCGTATCGCGCGAGCGTGTGTAACTTGACTCCCCTGGAGCAGCCGTGTAGGATGATATCATTTCAGAAACGCTGAATCTTAAAATTATGTGGCGAGGAAAGAAGATGGGTAAATGAAATGGAGAAATAATATGTTTCGAAAATTTATTTAAAAATTAAAAGAATATAATTTAACATGTTTTCCTACAAGCATCAGCTAGAATATCATTGATTGCACATGCTAACAGTTCGCAATCTATATAATAATCCTCACAGTAATGTTCGCTTTCACGTATGATTTTAGCAGCATGACGCGTATCTAATTTTTCACAGGCAACATCGCTCTGCTGTAGCACGTTAACAAATGTTTTAAATTTCGTCTGCACATCTCCTACAATTTGATAAAGCCGCGTATATACATAGTCTATACACGGCTCAAGATTTAATAAAAATGTTACAGTCTCCGGTTTGAAATACAGCGGCTTATCATGTAGTGTCATCTTTACAATCGGAGAATTATAGATCTCATAAAAATCCACCGTTAATTGACCAATCTGCATCGAAGGTGATTCAGGTAATCGTGCACGTTCTTCGATGGTTGTACGATTGCCGCATAGCGCATACCATGTATCCCATGATAACGTGAGATACATCCCACGATTGTCGCCGAGAAGAACTTCCACATCGATCTTAGGTCGTACGCGGATTCCAATTTCTAGGTATTTACTACCCATGGATGTTAATGCGTATCTTCTGACCATGATACGCGATGTTCGTCGCGAGCTATGAGAACAATCAAAGCTATGAAATTGCTAACTTGTATTAGGAATACAAATTTTGAGATGTAAAAATTACGCCTTACCAAACAACTGTAAAATCCCCACATTGAGCTACGCCATCATCTTGCACAGCCGGAACGTAATAATTCATGCGTTTAGCGTTTTCTTCGACACTGGTACTGCACATTTTTGTTTTCAAAGCACTATTTGTTCCGTCGAAAGTCACTGAGACTACTGAGCGATTGATCGAACAGCGTTCGGGAGCCGTCTTAAATAGAGGTGAAATTGCTTCCCCCACCACATAATTTTATTCTAAAGCTACCAATTCTTCCATAATGTTTTTGAATCTTAACGTAGCATGTAACTTGAACCCACCCTCAAGGATAAAAGACTCCACACGCGCCGAATGTAATATAATACCTGTGGAAGCGTCGATTCTTAGAATTATGCGGTGTCAGCAGAAACTGCATCGGATGATGTCGCGCGCTAATTCATCATACGCGTGAATCATAGAAAGAATTATGCTGTATCAGTAGAAACTGCATAGAACCATGTTGGGACGAATCGGCTTTTTGCATGCAATCTTTTGGGGGGAGGAGGTACGCCAAAAGAGTTAGATAGAGATACCAAATCATGGTATCAGTCATAAAAGCGTGCTCTAAACTGCACAAAGCCTCAAATCGTTGCAACGTGTTGCGTGGAAGGGACGTTCCATATACATTTCATTTACGATCATGGGAGAATTCGTGCAACTAGAACGCCAATTGTTGGATCAATCTGCACGATTGATTTCGCAGGAAGAGTACCTCGCGTGGGAAGAACGGTGCAACGAGTGCATCGAATCGTTGGAAGAACGCAGCCGAGTGAAACGTCCCCGATTATCGATTGGTGTTCGACAATCGTTGGTTGCTCGAATCGCGCGACTCGAAGGACTGAAACATTCGTTGCGCAGACGTTTCGTGCGCGAAGGTGCAGGACATTCGAACACAGGACTTTTGTGGCGCGAAATAGACACTGCGTTCGATACCCGCGTATTAACTGGTGCCGTGCTAAATTCGAATTACATCGAGCCGCGCAACTTCCTCCATGATGCGGGAACCATTCTGTTGGAGCATGTGCGGAGCGTTTTGCGGAAACATCGAAACCTCAAAGTGAACACGGTGTTCAACGGTGAATTTGTGGCGGGCGATAAACGTACTTGCAAGAGCATCAATACCCGAAACTGCGAACTCTTCCGCACATCCGACCTGCAGGAGTGGTATCAGCGATGCGTCGTCGAACCTACCCTGGCATCGCTGGAAGAGTTCCAGGAACGTGACAGCGGATGGGCATTGACAAGAATTCTCAACCTGACTGTCAATGTCAACAAATATAATCCATTGCGCGCCGGGTGCCACCACAAGTTGCCGCGGGAATTGTTGTCGAAGAAGGCAACGATCAGTGTGCAATCCGAGGATAATGCGTGTTTCGCGTGGGCAGTGATCGCCGGGCTACATCCTGCGGAAAGAAACCATCATCGTCCAAGTTCATACCCACACTATGCTTCTATGCTAAATCTCCAGGGCATTGAGTTCCCAATGTCTCTGGCACAGATTGCAAAGTTTGAACGGCTGAATGAAATCTCAATCAACGTCTACAGCTTTGAGATGGAGAAGAAGAAGGGGCCAACAGTCTTTCCACTGCGTCTCACCAATCAAAAGAGGGATCGACACGTCAATCTGCTCTACACACCAAATCAAGAGCACGGTGATGTAGGGCACTTTGTGCTGATCTAGAACTTGTCCCGACTGGTGAGCGCACAGCTGAGCAAGCATGAAAAAAAGAAATTCATCTGCGATCGGTATGTATAGAAACTTATGAAATGCGTCACAAAAAATTAAATAAAAAACTTTTATATTTTTGTTTTATTACAGATGCATGCACTATTTCGGATCCACCGCGAAGTTGGAGGTCCATACACTGGACTGTGGCAAGATGAACGACTGTGCCATCCTGCTGCCCAGCGAAGGCGAAAATCTCCTCAGCTTCAACAACCACTGCATGAAGGAGCGGCTCCCCTTCGTGGTGTATGCAGATTTAGAGTGTATCATTGAGAAAACGGAGGACAATCGAATGGGTGATAATAAATTACACAAGTATCAGCACCATAAAGTGCACAGCATAGCATATTATATGCATTGCTCGTACGATACATCGCTATCAACGTATCGATGTCGCCGCGACGCGGATTGTGTTTCATGGTTCGTCAACGAATTGGAAAATTTTGCAAACTTCGCTAAACCCATTTTGACTAGTAATGTTCCCATGCTGGATTTAACCACCAAACAGTGGACCACATTTCGCGATGCTTCACATTGTCATATTTGCGAAGAACCATTCGAGGCTAGCGATGTACGAGTTCGCGATCACTGTCACCTCTCCGGACGGTTTAGAGGTCCGGCACATTCGGAGTGCAATTTAAATTATAAAAATGCGTTTTACATCCCCATAGTATTCCATAATTTATCAGGCTGCGATTCGCATTTCATTATCGAGGAAATAGCAACCGCTTTCGAAGGTCATGTTGACGTATTGCCCATAACTAAAGAAAAGTATATTTCTTTCACAAAAAATGTTCAAGATACGGCTGATTCAGACTCGCGAAATTGTATTAAATTGCGATTCATCGATTCGTACAAATTTCTCAACACCAGTCTCGACAAATTAGCATCTTTTCTTAGCACAGATCAATTAAAAATTTTACGATCCCAATTTCAAACATTATCCACCGAGGATTTTAATTTATTGAGGCGAAAGGGTGTCTTTCCGTACGAATACCTTGATTGCGCGAACAAGCTGCAGGACCCATGCTTGCCACCGCGCGAATCATTCTACAGTTCGTTAACGGGTGAGACTGTATCCGAGAGCGATTACGCGCACGCCGAGACTGTCTGGCAGCGTTTTGAGATTAGAACCTTGGGCGAATACAGCGATTTGTATTTGAAGACAGATGTCTTGTTATTGGCAGATATTTTTGAAAATTTTCGCGAAAGTTGTATCAAGAGCTACGGACTAGATTCAGCGCATTATTACACTTTACCTGGTTTCACATGGGATGCTATGCTAAAACATACCAAAATTACGTTCGAATTGCTCACAGACGTTGATATGGTCATGTTTGTCGAACGCGGTATACGCGGAGGTTTAAGTCAATGTTCCGGAAGATACGCACATGCCAATAACAAGTACATGTCATCTTACGACGCATTGGAAGAGTCATCGTACTTGATATACTTTGACGTGAACAATTTGTATGGATGGGCAATGTGTCAGCCTCTGTGATACGCTAAATTTCAATGGGTCGAAGATGTCGCAAATTTTAACGTGTCTTCAGTCCCAGTCGATTCGCCCACGGGATACATTCTCGAGGTAGATCTGGAATATCCGCAACGTCTGCACAACATTCATGCCGATCTACCGTTCTGTCCGACGCGTGCCAAACCACCCGGCAGCAAACAAGACAAGTTACTCGCGACGGTATACGATAAGCAGCGTTACGTTATTCATTATCGCAACCTGCAGCAGTGCATGCGTCACGGTCTTCGTATTACAAAGATACACCGCGTGCTTCAATTCGCTCAATCACCCTGGCTCCGCGATTACATCGAACTCAACACACGGTTTAGAACAAGCGCGACAAACGACTTTGAAAAAAATTTGTACAAATTGATGAACAACGCGGTATTTGGTAAAACTATGGAAAATGTGCGAAATCATGTGGATGTAAAACTCTTAACGCATTGGGATGGGCGATATGGCGCGGAGGCAATGATCGCGAAACCGAATTTCCACAGCCGAAGTGTTTTTTCGGAAAAATTAATAGCTGTTGAATTGCGAAAGCTCGAGGTGAAATTCAACAAACCGATATACGTGGGTATGTGTATTCTGGACATATCAAAAATTTGTTTGTACGAATTTCACCACGAGTACATGTCGCCCAAGCATGGAACAAATTGTAAAATTCTATACACAGACACAGACAGCCTCATTTATCATATTCGATGCGACGATATCTATGAATCTATGAAGCACAATATCGACAGATTCGACACCAGCGATTATCCCATCGACAATGTATATAATATGCCGCGCTTAAATAAGAAGGTTCCAGGACTGATGAAGGACGAAAATAACGGTGCGATAATGACCGAATTCGTAGGTCTTAGAGCGAAAATGTATGCACTTCGCGTAGACGGTAAAAAAGATACGAAGAAAGCGAAAGGCGTCAAGACCAACGTCATAGCCAGAACGATAACTTTCGACGACTACGCGCAGTGCTTGAAAAGGGAGATCGAAATGGTTCGCAGACAATCGTGCATACGGTCTAAATTGCACAAAGTGTACACCATTTCGGAATCCAAAATCGCTCTAAGTCCGCACGATGACAAGCGATATATCGTACCTGATTCGACCGACACTCTGCCCTGGGGACATTATAATATACCCTTGTGAAATAGAAACTATTGTATTTATTGTATAATATTCTTCGCACATGTATGGAAACAAATTATTTGCACATGTATATGTATCATTGCATTTATTGAATCATGTATTATTATTATTTTTTTACAATACATTATTTTTATTTATCCAAGAATTGTGCGATTTATCAAAACCCAACCACTTGACGTACACCTTATCCCCCTTCCTACGTAAGACTTTTTCCACTAGATACACATCAGGATCGGTGACGCGTTGCAGCTCATGTTCGTAGAATCCTCCGGCAACAGGTTTTCCACAGGAATCGACGAGCAGATACGTCGCGGGATCAGTTGCTTGTACTTTGGCTATCTTAAACACCTCCGTTGTCCAATTCGGCGTATAGCCTTTATCGAAGATGGTTTTGAATTTGCTCACGCGCACAAACTCGCCCAACTTGAATAGGCCCCTTTACACGGTCGGTCTTGCGCGCGGCCCGCAAAAGTACGTGAAGCCGGATCGTGGCGCTCCTTCGCGCGGTCCAGAAGGTCGTACCCGTCACTACTTAGAGACAGCGAGTTCGGGCTCCCATTTCTACGTCGACTCCACATGCTTTTTACACGATCCACCGCAGTGGTGTATTGTGTACTACTTGTTCGATGTATATCATCGATCTGCGAAACGATCGCGATATACGTTCGCGAAAAGTATACAAATTCCTCGATATGCCTGGCTTATAGAGGATATCATAAATTCTATTACTGTAGGGTACACTGAAACATCTGTTTTTTGGAAGCTACATTTGGTTGACCTGAAGGTGCTATAAATTCTGGAAATGGTTTACGACTCAGTTATAACGACTGTAAAATTTTACAAGGGTACTTTAAAAAATGTCCAAATGTTTCCCCGACAATGCGATGACAAATGAAATTGCAGTTAACACATTCCCTGTTATGACGATCATAATTATTACTATCAACGGCAATAATTACCATGTCACTGGTTGTTTTAATATAAAAACTAATATTAATAGACAATAAATATACATGGGTATGCAAGTGATGTTATATGTAAGATAAATGATGAAGAGGTGTAATGGTTCAAGATGTTTTGAAGAAAGGGGGTAGTCTTCTGATGGCGCGTGATGCAGGTCATATTTTTCACCCACGCTCTTGCGTGGCGCGTCAGAAAGCACCACACTCCTGCACGCGCGCCAGAGAGCACCACGCTCCTGCCCGCGGTCCAACCTACACTCCAGAAGAGTTTACGTAAGAGACAGAAGAGGTAGTTAGAAAAGGACAAGACGGCACTTGAAACCAGGCTCGTCGCGCGCCTCAGGATTTCCGACAGTGCAGAAATCCTGAGGCGCGCGACGAGCCTGGCAGTGAAGACTCCAGAGGCAACGCCGTCGATAACCCGTGCCTCGATGGGTTTCAAGGACTTGGACCCTCGTGACCAGGGGGGGCCGTAAAATGTTGCCCCCTAAGTCGTGGCGAATCGAAAATTCTACATTCCGCACCGGATCTTGGCGAAAGTGACGTAGATCGTTTCCTTATGTTTTTCCAATGAAAATGGTCCAAAAACGACACAAATCGGATTGTAATTAAGGAATCTTCATAATAAATCGATTTCCATAACTTCGTTAAAAATAGTCCGATTTACATGAAATTTGGTATAATTTTCATTTGAAAAACGTAAAGAATCCATCGGTATCACTTCCATATCGATACGATAAAGAATAAAGTATACAGTTTTTCTGAAACAGGTATTATGAATCCTTGGCCGACCGCAGCGAATCGAGGTCGGCGACACACAGTCGAGGGTGAAATATTCATTACAGCGTATTAAGAAATTCTTTATTCTTCGTCGTATCGATATGAAAGTAACACTAGTGGATTCCTGGCGTTCTCTCAATTAAAATGATCACAAATATCATGCAAATCGGACTACTTTTACACAAACAATACAAATTATAAAAGGAGTAGGCATTCCGTGGTCCGAACGATGACCAGAACGAGCAAAGAACCTAATAAAAAGAGAATAAATATAAGGAAAGTAACCGTAATAAACGTACTAATGGACTAATTTTTGTACCTATTTAAATATTATACGAAAAGGAAAAAACGGCACTTGAAACCAGGCTCGTCGCGCGCCTCATGATTTCCGCACTGTCAGCCAAGCCTCTGCTTAATTTTTTTTAAATGCTGCCAAAATATGTACAAATATATGCATAAAGTTTTCAATTAATATAATTTGTGGGTTTCTCTGAAAAAAATCCCAAATATCGCGCTCCTGTTCAGGCCGTCAGAGTAGAATGACTCCTTAAGAAAGGGTAAAAGATTATTTGCGCAGCGTTTGGTTTCCTTAAACGGTTCTTGACTGTGACAACAGCAATCCACTGATAGTATATTTTCAGAAACACCTGATATCGCCAGAAACGCCAGTACGTTTGCGCACGCGGGGTCCCGCCTGCGCCGTCCTCCCTTCAAATTACAAACGGATCCCATATCGCTCGATTATAAACACGACATACTTGTTTGCATGGTTACAAACTTCGTCCATTAGCTATCCGAATAGAGTGATGGATACACAAAAGTACAACTTTCATACTAAACTACGTCTTTGCCATATTTATTTTTTCTGTCTCTTCAGCTGTTTCTAACTTTCACTTTTACTCCTTTATAAGTACCTATATGTTCCTACCGTTTCTGCTTCCATGTACCTGGAGTCAAGGGTTCGCACAGGCCTGGTCAGCGTCAGGAATATTTGGCGACTAGGCCTTTGCAAACCGGGGGACAGCTTTCTTATCCCACGCTTCCTTTTCACCCTCTCTACGTTTTTTCCCTGTTTTTCCTACTCCATCTTTCTGCTATCTTCTTTTATTCGCTATCTCTAACCCGGTCTAGTCTTTCCTTTTTAACCGGCGAAAATTCACGGAGCGGACACTTTGTCTCGAACCGGTTATCAGACAACACGTACCGCGCACGCATTTTTACTGTTTTTCCATATTATTTACTGTTAATTTATTACTGTTAATTGTTACTTTTAATTATTTCTATTAATTGTCACTTTTAGTTGTTACCATTAATTATTACCGTTACTTGCTATTGTTAATTGTTTCTGTTAATTGTGATTTTTAATTGTTACTCTTAATTGTTATTGTTAACTGTTATTTCTGGTTTAACTTCCTTCAATTGTGCGTTTCGCAGATCGATGATATACATCGAACAAGTAGTACACAATACACCACTGCGGTGGATCGTGTAAAAAGCATGTGGAGTCGACGTAGAAATGGGAGCCCGAACTCGCTGTCTCTAAGTAGTGACGGGTACGACCTTCTGGACCGCGCGAAGGAGCGCCACGATCCGGCTTCACGTACTTTTGCGGGCCGCGCAGCGTGTGGCGGTCCGGCCCGCGGGCCGGACCGCGCGCAAGACCGACCGTGTAAAGGGGCCTAATCTCGCTGGAGCGGCGATCTTTACGTTGTTGTACACGGTGGCTAGCAGCTTGTCGGCGATCGCAGGGGTAACATCGCAAGGACGCATCTTGATGGTTCTATGTTTTCGCGCGTTATACTCTGCGAGAAGACTTGGTAGCGCATCGATCCATCTGTAGGTTCCATTGAGCGTAAACATTTTCCACATACTGTTCTTCAAAGTTCGATTGAAACGTTCCACGACGGAGGCCTTCATCACCGAATACGTCGAATAATGATTAATGTCATGCTTTGCCAATAGTTTCTGCACATCAGCGTTGTAAAATTCTTTTCCTTGATCGGTTTGCAAATTTTTCGGATATCGATCTCTAAATATCTTTGCAAACGCTTTAGTCACCTCAGCGCCACATTTAGTCTTCAACGGCATCGTCCAGGCATACTTGCTCAGCACATCGATGACGGTGAGTATGTAGTGGTGACCTTGGTTGAATCGCGAGTAAGGACGCATTTCTACAACGTCAGCTTGCCACAGATCGTCGTATCCGTGCACTATGACGCGCCTCCGCGGGAAATGTCTTCGAGCTGGAGCGTGCAATTCCTCAACGAGTTGTCGCTTCTTGCGACCATGGTTTTCTTTACTCTTGGATGTCGATAATGGTGGCATGTTTGATCACAGAGGTGTCTTCGACACGAATGATGCGATAATTATCATGTACGTGCATTATGTGCTCCCCACCGGTGCGGGAGCAAGATCAACCATCTCGCACGATTCTCCTTCGCAGCGCTGCTGCGGGATAGAATTCGACACCTGCGATATCTTTTGAACGCTGTTTTGCAACGTCAGCATATCTCTCTGAAACACGACCAGCTTCCTCTCTAATTCTTCCTGTTGCTCTCTCAAACGTTTAATACTCTTTTCCATATACAGTTTATTGACTGCATCGGTGTCAGCTGTGGGTTGCGCTACCCGTCGTATCTTGCATGATTTTGCATCAAAGTCGACACCAGTCATGCAAAGAGCGTTATCTCGCATGTAATTTCGAAGCAAACCGTTCCATTTGTAGTAGTCCATTCCAGCTGTTCCACTCTTCTCGAGCGACACCCCAAATTTGTTGATCAGCATCTCGATGCATACAGTGCGCGTCATCAGCGTGCGGTTTAATTTATACAATATGACCCGCCTCGCGAAGTTCTTCCTCGATGGATGTGATTTCATTATCAAGACCCGTGTGACCTGCCGCGCGCGATGCAATGAGCAATCTAAGTCTATCGACCAGCTCGTTGGGATCGTCCCAGTGCACGTAATCGATCTTGTTATCGTTTACCGTCATAAGTCGTGGTGTCCTGAGACCTTTCCCTGCCCTTTTAGCCGATGAACTGGGGACTAGCGGTGCAATTACATATTTGTACTTGTATCCCTTGTTGCTCAATATGCGATTGCGATCACCATGTTTTTGTTTGTGAGCGTTCGTCGCAAGCAGTATACTTTTATATTTTTGTTTATCGGCCTCGGTGTATACAGCATCATTTGGAATTTTCTTGAAAATCAGTTCATAAAGGCCGGGCGTTCCCTTGTATCTTACACCATCGATGAGTATATCATCATGCTTGTCGATATCGAAAACCTTATTCCCAAGCATCATCTTATTATCATTGGTAAAGTATACACCGTATACATAGTCTATGATCTTATCTTTATCCTCACTTAGGATTACATCTATATATTTTTGCCCCAGCGGACCGAAATAACTGCGAAGCGCTTCTTGTCCCTCGGATGTTCGAAGTTGTTGTCTAATAGATGTTACAAATGACTCATTGGGAGAAGTTTCGAAAACGTCATCATCATAATCATCATCAATGGCTGAGAGCAATTGTACCGGAGGAATTGTATTTATTGGTGTGATAGGGACCGGAGGCTCGTTTAACGTAGTATTCTGTCGTTTCCGCTTCGATTGAACTGGTGTGGAGGTTACGAGTGAATAATCCGATGACGCGCGCGATTTCCTCTTTCTCTTCAACGCAGATGTGCTCCATTTCGGACGGATTTTTGTTTTAGGCGTTAATGTTTCATTCTCTTCATCGTCAATGCTCACTGGCGATAATGTGTCTGCCTCTGTGGTATTTTCTACTATATGTTTCAAGGGTTCGACGATAGGTTTAAAGTATCTCTCCAACGCGATATCTTCCTCCATCTTGCCAGTCTTCAAAGCCAAGTGTTTCTTGCGAATGGCTGCACTAGTTTTTGCAATTTCCTTCGCTATCCTCTCGCGATCCTTAACCTCCAGACTATCGATATCAATCATCATCGTTGTACCGCAGACGTTGCTTTCTCATCGAAGTGTTGACAGCGATTGACCATCTCACGGTATGGCAAACTCGTTAAGTCCCTTTCTATAACGTCCATTGGACATCGCGCTATCCTTGTCTATTACCACGAAACCATACTCTCGTTGCCAACAATTACGACACAACGCGCAGAAATCCTCGTATGACATATCAGTGTTTACGTGATCGTTGTACACGTGTTTCAAGTTGGTACAATCCTGCTTAAACAGAATCAACAGATTCGCATTGTCGCGTATAAGATGTTTGGGAATCTTTGCATACGTCTGACAGAGATAGAAGCAGTCAACATTCGAGTGACGCCCCATTGCAAAGTACTCTCGTATCGTATTTTGCTTGTCACATGCCACGTCATCAAAGACAAAAATAGAATTCGGAAGCGATTCGCTCGGTGGGATGACATCACTGTGATTCGAAAACGTAAAGTAGCCAATTTCATCTATCGGAGTCAATAAATTCTCCAAATATTGATATTTCGGCTGTTGCAGCGACTTGGAATACATGTACACGTTCTCGAAGCGGACGCCGTGTGGGCTTTCCAACAAGCTCACCAACACGTTGGTTTTTCCACAATTCGATGGACCGCAAATGAGGCAGCGGATAGTGTTTGGTAGCATGCTACCGTGTCTACGCTTCGATTTCGGTGACATCATTTCCGATTTATCGTCAAAATTTGTCACGCGTATCCTTACAGGTTGTCACACGAATCGCATCCTCGATGTGAACTGTGAAAACTGATTTTTCGGAGCGATGACACCTCCTATTTATAAGTCCGCACCGAAGCGAAAAACACCTCAGTATTCAAAATGCTTCTGATCCTGTCGGATAATTGCGATATTCGAGACCTAACCTCTGAGCAGTTGAAATATATACCAAAGATTATTCTACTCCGAGAGTTTGAAAGACACATTGATCAGTTGTGGGACAGGCTCCCTGAGCATATAAAAGCCGATTCTGAGGTGCAGCAGTGTCGTCGGTGCTTGGAACATTATAATCGCCCCTGGCAGCGAACACATATCGACGGTCCAGCACCATTGATTAAAAACTGTGGTGAATGTCGCCAACGAGAGTGAAGAAAGGTCGTGGTTTGTTAAATCGGGCGATAAACGCGCTACCTTTCGAATTACATATTCCTGGATATCAGTTTTGTGGTCCAGGAACTCATCTGGCAAAACGCTTGGCTAGAGGGGATCAAGGTATCAATCCGTTGGACGCCGCGTGTCGCGAACACGATATTGCATATTCGCGTAGCAACGACCTCGACGAAAGGCACGCGGCAGATAACGTACTCGCTGACAAAGCGCGAAAACGCATCGTTGCGCGAGACTCGACTCTGGGTGAAAGAGGTGCTGCTACAGCTGTTTGGGCAGCTATGAAGGCCAAGACGAAAATCGGAATGGGGGTGAAAACAAAATCCCGCAAAACTACTACTACGAAGAGAGCATCGAAAAAGCGGATTCTTCCGGTGGCAAAACGGGGTGGCATATTACCACTTCTCCCGCTGCTAGGTGTTCTCGGATCATTAGCTGGTGGAGCGGCGGGGATAGCCAAGGTGGTAAACGATAGTAAGGCTGCGCAACATCAGCTGCAGGAAATGCAGCGTCATAATCGCTCCATGGAAGGTCACGGACTTTATCTCACACCGTATAAGCGCGGACAGGGAATATCGAAACGAAAAAAAAAAACGTCGAAAAGAAAATAAAAATACCTGTGGGCGTAACTACCGATGTGCAATTGGCTGAGTTGGCAAAACGTATGCATATTCCATTCTTTAGAGGTGTTTTTATGCGCAACGCGCTACCAGCTGGAGGAGTACGTCGAAACGAGAGCGGTATCATAAATTTGGACAATGTCGAGGGGTCGGGAACTCATTGGGTAGCGTATGCGAAGAGAGGGTGTCGAGCTATATATTTCGATAGCTTCGGGAATCTTCGGCCGCCTAAGGAATTGGTACAATATCTGAACAAAGATGCTGTGAAAATCGAATACAATCGAACGGCTTATCAGAAGTACGATCAAAGCAATTGCGGACAACTATGTCTACGCTTTCTACAAATGATCGGCACCAAATTTAAGGATTGACTTCCCACCACTCTGATTCAGTACTAATCGAGTCGTACAGCTTGGAATATGTCGCTAACGTTCACTCTAACCGGCAAGAGTAGCACCCTCGCGGTGAGCTACTTTCCACCCATAGATTTGAGCGACGATGATTATGAGCTTGGTCTAACAACCTTTGAAACTTATCATACAATACCAAACATCGACTCGAGCAACGATAAATTCTACTTCACCGCAAATTATGACATCAGCAACAGCATCCACACCACTCCTGAATACATTACGATTCCCCACGACTCCTACGAACTAGACGCCATTGCCAAGTATTTGAGACAGCGATTACTCGAGCGGTATCCTAAAAAATGTCGGCGGCACCGATGCTAACGATGGTGATGTGTATCCTATAGTGTTGCGTCCCAACAACAATACCATGAAAAGCGAGCTGTACTGCTCGTTCACCATAGACTTTACGAAGCGCAATAACATTGGATCGCTACTAGGATTCTCGACGAATCGGGTGTTGGAACCAGGGCGGTGGCACGAATCAGACGATCCGATTAATATCATGAACGTGAACATTATTCGCGTTGAATGCAGCGCTACCGCTGGTGCGTACAACAATGGAAAGCGCGTACATACGATACATGAATTTTCTCCGAGACTCCCACCAGGATATAAGATATCGGAAACGCCCGCGCAGATCATTTACCTTCCAATCACCGCACGGGTCGTTACGGATCTAACGATACGGGTTGTGGATCAAGACGGACGGCTGCTCGATTTTCGAGGTGAAGAGATTACCATCAGATTGCATGTACGACGGCGACGACGATAATACGTGTGGTGTGAATGAAAGAGATGCTTGTGTTGAACGACTCCAGAAACTCGTTTCTTCCAAACCAAATTGTTTACAACAACAACAACAATAGCAACAACAACAACAACAACAACAGCTCTGATCACGCTAAAAAGAAGAGACTCACTGCTGCAAACATTGCATTTTTGAAATCCTTGGGATTCACCGTGTGCAATTAAGTTGAAAAATGGCTGACATTCTAAGCATTGGAGGGAAGCCGACGTTTGATGATCGCATCGTCAAGCTCGAGACTCACACATACAACCCATATGTCAACACAACGTTTGGTTACAGCGATGAGATAAGAATACCCATACAACAGCAGGATTTATACACATTACCGTGCGAAAGTTTCCTCTACGTGGAGGGAAAATTGAAGATAAATAAGCCAAACGATAAATTAATGGTGACATTGGGAAATAATTGCATGGCGTTCTTATTCGATGAAATTCGATACGAGCTGAATGGTGTGGAAATTGATCGCAACAGAAACGTTGGAATAACTAGCACGTTGAAAAAACTATGTATCGCTGACATCTGGCGAAGACAAAAATATGGAGAATGCCGGATGGGGCTTGAAACGTCGCGATGGGCTAAAAGTGAAAAATCATTTCAATTTTTGTATCCCACTGAAATATTGGTTGGGATTTTGCGAGGACTACAAACACATTATTATTAATGTGCGTCACGAATTGATTTTAATACGATCGCGCAACGATAACAATGTTCTAATTGGATCGCCGATGTTGGAACCAGAAATTCAATTAGTTAAAGTACAATGGCGGATGCCTCATGTGACGCTAAACGACGTTAATAAGCTATCGTTGCTACGTACTTTGGACAGTGGACGAAACCTGAGCATTTGTTTTCAATCGTGGGATATGTATGAGTATCCTCTCTTACAGAGCACGACCAAGCACTCATGGGCCGTGAAGGCATCTGCGCAATTGGAGAAGCCGCGTGTCATTATCCTTGCTCTACAGACTGATCGAAAGAATGATATGTCCAAAGATGCTACTATGTTCGACAAATGCAAATTAACCAATGTAAAAGCTTTTCTCAACTCGGATTTTCACCCATATGATGACATGCAGGTGGACTTTGACATGGATAAGCATGCCATCTTGTTTCACATGTACACACAATTCCGTAAATCATATTACAACTGTAGCGATGGATTATTCACCGTGACCGAATTTTTGGAATTTGGTCCCTTCGTGGTGATTGATTGTTCGCGACAAAATGAGTCGGTTAAAAGCGGCACCGTGGATGTGCGCATAGAATTCGAGTGTAAAGAGAACGTACCGGCAAATACTACGGCCTATTGTCTGATTCTGCACGATCGGGTGGTTGAATACAATCCGCTGACAAACGTGGTGCGCAAAATGAATTAAATTGCCTGCCCTCTCCTGTGTTAAATTCGTACCAAAAGAAATGAAAGAGAATGCTTTACGAGAAAGACTGCATTCCCCCATCTGTCTTGGAAGCGAGCGGGCCTCTAAATTGTATCGATAATGTCCGCACCAACATTTGTTGACCTGCAAGGGTTCATCGTCGATGGAAGATTTGTCGTGAAGGAAGTGGCTGTCCTGCGAAAGGGAATAATTCTCTCGCATTATATTTTTCGGAGTTCGATGCCACAATATCTACTTACGAAATCTGACAAATCAAGCATCCGATGGTTGACGGCGAAGCATCATGGGCTACGCTGGGACGATGGAGAAGTTCCATACAGTTTGGCTAAACAGCTAATTACGAAAGCTGTAGCTGATGCGATCGACGAAGAAGATGACATGTGTCATGTCGTATACGTTAAAGGGCTGCAGAAACGCGAATGGCTTGCGGATTTCCTCGATGAAAGTACGAGAGCGGACGTGGTCATCGAGACGCTGGACATTGACTACGAGGATATACAATCTCTAAATAAGCTAAATGAAGTTGATACTCTGCGATGTGGCAGACACGCAAAGCACTGTGCCTTGCAAAATGTATTTAAAATATTCAACTGGTGGACTAAACATCAGAGAGAAATTCATAAATAAATATAATCATTTTTTAATGCGTATAATTTTCTTCACCCTCCCTAAACCAACTTCCTAAATATGATGTATGCTAGATTAAGACGATGGTTCTAATTATTGAGAAATGGTTCGATGCATGACTGAAGACGTTCGATTCACGTTTGATGTACGTATCAAGCCGTTCGATTCATGTTCGATGTACGTTTCAAGCCGTTCGATTCACGTTCGATGTACGTTCCAAGCCGTGCGAATCATGTTCGGTACATGATCAAAGTTGTTCGATTCACGTCCAACACCCGTTCAATAACTGATGGATATGCGATTAAAGTGGTGTAATCTAGTCGAATGATGTGTCAAAGAAGAAAGAAGATGCGTGTGAATAAGGAGAGGATGGTCAGCGAAGAAGAAGATGCGTGTGAAAAAGGTGAGGATGGTCAATGAAGAAGAAGATAAGGACACGGGGAGGAGGATGGTCAGCGAAAATAAAGGTGGAGAACAATAACATCTTACTTTTGCAAAGCTACGCACTTCTCGATTTCAAGATGGGAGTTTACATGCGAGACCCAGGAGATGCAGCGAGACCAGTTGCATTCAAAACTTGACAGTGAACAGTCTGAATCTTTTTTGTGTAACAATTTGGTATAATGGGATTATTCCGTATTGCGCCGGAGTGCGACCCTGAGGTATGTACTGAACAATGTTTTTTAATGTTTTTTTTTATCCGGTTTAACCGTTGAAATCGAGTGCTTTTAAATTAGACGATCGTGTCATTATTAAATCGTGGATTTCTATCTTCTAGCGTTCGCCATCGCCGCCACCATCCCCTGTCTGGTCAAGTGATTGGGAGGGGCCTTCGCCACCGCTGCCACCGCTGCCGCCCTCGCCGCCCTCGCCGCCCGCGCCGCCCGCGCCGCCCGCGCCGCCCTCGCCGCCCTCGCCGCCTTCGCCACCGCTGCCACCACTGGTATGTAATACTTTGCATTGTTTTGTGTATCTCATGTTTACTATGTTTGATGTGTTAATATTATATCAATGTTTGTAATGTTTTGTTTGTTTCATGTTTATTATGTTTAATGCATCCATATTATATCAATGTTTGCGTATGTGTTCTAGGACTTGTTGTATCATGCACGGATGCCGCGGTGGTATCAAAATGGTTATGGAGCGGTGCGGCTGCGGCCGTATCAGATGCCGGGCCTGCGTCGTGCACATCGGCCTATGGTACTAATACCATCGCCCCCATCACCACCATCCCCCCCATCGCCACCCTCACCTCTTTAATTTAATATTTTTTCATATTTTTTTTCATATTTTATATTATTTTTTCTTTTTTCAATTTTTATATTCCATATTTTATATTCTTTTTTTCTTTTATTGTATTATTCTATATCAATTTTTATATTCCATATTTTATATTCTTTTTTCTTTTATTATATTTAAATTGTATTATTCTTTTTTTCTTTTATTGTATTATTCTATATCAATTTTTATATTCCATATTTTATATTCTTTTTTCTTTTATTATATTTAAATTGTATTATTCTTTTTTTCTTTTATTGTATTATTCTATATCAATTTTTATATTCCATATTTTATATTCTTTTTTCTTTTATTATATTTAAATTGTATTATTCTTTTTTTCTTTTATTGTATTATTCTATATATATATATATATATATATATATATATAATAATAATAAAATATTTTGAAACATATTATTTCTCCATTTCATTTACCCATCTTCTTTCCTCGCCACATAATTTTAAGATTTTCTGGTAAATTATTGGTTTGAAAAAAATTCTAGGACAGTCCCCCACCCTGGGTTAGGTCTGAAAAAATTTTCGAAGGGGTCAATGCCTCCCTATGAAAAATTTCCGACGGTGGGTCCGGTCTGGAGAGGCCTCCGCGGCGGCTCGGTCCGGACTGATCCCCCCTCTATCGTCGCGGCTTCCCCCATTCCGCGGCGCGTGCGCGCGCAACCTGTCTTCCTCACCCCGCAGGCCCCGCGCCCAGGTTTCCCTCCGCCCCGCTCCCCCGCGCGCCCTCACTTCCCCCACCCCCGCGCCGGTTGTGGCGTCATTTGGCCTTGAAAGTGAATTAGAACCGGCCTAGTATTACTACTCAGGAAGAAGAATATAGTGATAAGAGGAGGGCAGTGGAAGGAGGGAGAGGGAGAGAAAGAGGTAGCGGAGTTTATAAAAAAGAATCTGAAGGTAGAGGTGGAGGTGAAACAGTCGTGGAAGATAAGAATGAAGAGCGGGGGAAAGGAGATAGTGGTGGCGAAGTTAGGAAATTGGGAGGACAAAAGAGCAGTAATGAGAAAGAAGAAAGAGTTGAAGGCGGGGATATACATAGAGGACGATCTGATCAGGGAAGAGAGAGAAGTGCAAAGGAAACTAAGGATGATTGCAAGAGAAAATAGGGAAAAGGGGAGAACGGCTACGGTGAGGTACAAGAAAATATGCATAGATCAAGTATGGTACAACTGGAACGAGAGAGAAGGAGGGCTGGAAAAGGCGGTCGAGAGGGGAAAGGATTGAGTGGGGGGGAGGGGGGGGGGGTTGAAGCTGTGCTTCTGGAACGTGGCAGGGCTAGGGAACAGGGATAGAGAGGTATGGAGGTACCTAGAGAGTTTTGATTTGGTGGGGTTGACGGAGACATGGGTGGAGGAAGGAACGTGGAATGGAATGAAGAGGAACCTACCGGCAGGATTCAACTGGTGGTGCATACCGGCAGTAAGAGAGAACAAGAGGGGAAGGCCGAGGGGAGGAATAGTTGTAGCAGCCAAAAAGGAGTTGGGTGTAACGGAATTTAGGGGATGGAGTGAGAGGATAGCGGAGGTGAGGATAAAGGTGGGCGGAAGAGACTGGAGAGTACTAACAGTATATAGCCAGAAGATAGAAGAAACAATGAGAGAGATTGCGGAGGGTATAGAAGAGGAGGATGAGGAAGCACTTTTGATAGGAGGAGACTTCAACGCGAGAGTTGGAGAAGAAGGGCCGTTCAGGGAGATAGCGTCGGAGAACGGGAGGGAAAGAAAGTCAAAAGACAAGATAGTCAACAGAGAAGGCAGAATGTTGATGGATAAAGTCAACGAGAGAGGATGGGTAATCTTAAACGGAAGCTACGGAAGAGAAGCGGAATGGACGTACGTAGGGGAAAAGGGGTCGTCTATAATAGATCAGGCCTGGGATTTAAGTGAACGCAGCGGCCGATTTTCAGAGGCAACGCCTCCTTTCTCCCGCCGCACGTCTTGGCCCCCGCGGCGGCCCAGTAGCTAAGAGCGTCTCAGGCCCGTACCACATGAACCCTGCGTGGCGTATTAGGGTGACATTGTAATACAATTTTATTATTGATACAATGATTGTATCAATAGGTTTCCACATCGTCCGAGAGAGCACGATTGTCGATGCGTTTTTGTTTTGTCAACGCGCCACGCGCGGTTCATATGGTACGGGCCTGAGGCGTTCCGAGCTTCTAGGCCGTCGCGGGGGCCAAGATGTGCGGCGGGAGAAAGGAGGCGTTGCTTCTGAAAATCGGCCGCTGCGTTCACTTAAATCCCAGGCCTGTAATAGATTATGCGATTTCAAACGAAAAGGCTTTTGAGGAGGTGATGTGGGTGAGAGGAGGGGAGAGGACGTAGTCGGATCACGTGCCTATAGAAGTGGAGACAGAAACACCGGGGAAGGAGAGAGGGGGCGGGGGTGAGGAGAGGGAGGAGTGGAGAGAGGTAAAAAGGAGCGACTGGTCAGAGAAAGGAGTGGCGGAATTTAATCAAAGCTGTACGGGGTGGAAGGCAGAGGGAGGGGATACTGAAACGATCTGGGGGGAGATAAGGGATAAAATTAGGGGAGCAGTTAAGAAGGATATTAGAAGGGTCAGGATGTGGGGGATAGGGGAGAGAACATGGCACAGCAAAACATGGAAGCAACGGACGAGGGAGCTAAGAAGAGACCTGAGGCAGTTAAGAAACGGAAAGATAAGCAGGAGGGATTTCGCACGAAGAAGGAAAGAATACAGAATTTGGTGCAAGATGGAGAGGGAAAAACACGAGAGGGAAGAGGAAGAGAAGATAAAAGGTATAAGGAGTGAGTGTGAAGCGTGGAGGTATATAAACAAGTATGGAAAAAGAAGGATGTGGGGAGGGGTGGATGAGGGCATAGCGTTACAGGAATGGAAAGAGCACTTTATGGAGCTGCTGGGAGGGCAGGAGACGAGAGGGCAGGAAGAAGATCTGGAGGAAGAAGAGGAGGAGCTCGGCGAGGGGGAAAGGGAGGTAGAGGACATATCCAGAGAGGAAATCATAGAGGCACTGAAAGGACTCAAGAAAGGGAAGGCTCCAGGGATAGACGGAATAGAGAATGAAGCGTGGAGGCTCATGCCAAAGGAAATCGGGGAAAGCTTCTGCACACTACTGGAAAAGATATGGAAGGGGGGGGGGGGGGGAGATACCAGAGGAATGGAGGAAGGGGATTATAAGTCCAATACACAAAAGAGGAGAAAGGGGGAGGTTAAAAACTACAGGGGGCTGACACTGATGTGTACGGCTTACAAGGTATATGCGACCATACTAAACGAGAAGCTAAAGGCGGAGGTGGAGGATAAGCTGGAGGAGGGGCAGTTCGGGTTTAGAAAGGGAAGGGGAACGATGGATGCAGTATATGTGGTAAACTACGTAGCCAACAGGGAGCTGGGGAAGAAGAGGGGGAAGCTGTACGCGTGCTTTGTGGATTTGAAGGCAGCCTTCGATTGGGTGGATAGGGGTAGGTTGGCGGAGAGTATGAGGAAGATGGGGGTGGGGGGACGATTGAGAAAGAGGATAATGGACATCTACAAGGAGACCAAGAACGTGGTGAAGGTAGGAGAAAAAAGGACAGAGGAGTTTTGGACGACGAGAGGCGTCAGGTAAGGGTGTCCCCTGAGCCCGACACTTTTTCATATATTCCTGGCGGATCTGGAGGAGGAGATGAGGAAGGTAAAGGAAGGTGGAGTGGTAATAGGCAGAGAGAAAGTGTGGTCCATTATATACGCGGATGATATCACACTGATGGCAACGACGCAGGAAGGGATGAAGGATATGTTGAAGAGGCTGAGGAAGTACACAGAGAAGAAGGGACTGTACAGAAAAGTCTAAGATACTGGTTTTCGAGAAGGGGGGAAGGGGGAGGAGGAGGGGGGAATGGAAATGAGGAGAGGAGAGGATAGAGGAGGTGAAGGAATTTAGGTACCTGGGCTTTACCCTGCAGAAAAGTGGGAGTGCAGAAAAACACTTAACAGAAAGGATAAAGCGAGCAATAATTGCGATGAAGAAAACGTGGAGCATAGGGGAGAGACTGTTTAAGGAATCGTACGGGAGGAGGATTATGATGTTCAAGGCACTGGTGGAGAGTGTAATCCTGGACGTGGCGGAGGTGTGGGGATGGTATGAGGAGGAGAGGGTAGAAAGAGTAAGGAGAAAGTACCTGAAATGGGTTCTAGGGCGGGATAGGGGAACACCCAATTACATACTGGAGGAAGAGACCAAGGGGGAAGAACTAAAGGTAGGAGCACTCAGAAGGGCCTTCAGGTATGAAGAGGAGATGAGAGTGTCGAGCAAGAAGATTCCGAGGGAATGCCTGAGGGTGATAGAAAGGGAGAAGAGGGAAGAAATAAAGAACAGATGGGAAAAAAGAAGAGCGGAGATGAGGGAGAAGCTGGATGTCGGAAAGGAGGGGATGAGGAGATTAAGAGAGGAAACGGAAGGAAGTACAGAGAAGATGATGGACCAGATAGGAAAGAAGTTAAGGGAGAGGGGGAGGAGAGAAAGGAAAGAGAAAATAGAGATGTCAAGATACAGTACAACATACAAGGAGATAATGACGGAGGAGCTGCCAAGGTACCTGAGAGGAAAGGGGAAGAAGAGGGACAGGAGCCTGATCGCAAGATTTAGATGTGGAAACGAGAGCAAGGGAGGACAATATTGGAGAGAGAGGGAAGACAGAATGTGTAGAATGTGCGAAAGAGAGGAAGAGACGATAGAGCATATGATAAGAGGATGCGAGGAGGAGGGAAAGGGAGGAGGAGTAAAGGATGTGCTGGGAGATGCGGGAGAAGGACTAGAGGAGATGAAGAGGATAATCCGGGGAAGGAAAAGGAGGAGAGAGGAGAGGAAGGGAAGGGGGGATAATCAGGGTCTAGTCGAAGATACCAAAGGGGGAGTGCAAAGTTCACAATGCAAAGTAGGGCAGAGTAGCATTGTATAATAGAGTTTTAAGTTTTTAAGTTATTTTTGGACAACAAATTTTTAATTTTTATTCTCAGTTTAAGTGAAGTGTATATACAGTCCGCGACAAAATGATAGGACACCCCTGGATTTTTCGTGTTTCTCAAAACCAATGATGTATACCAAGATTTTCTATATAGGTCTATATAAAGTATCCCTTTCTTAGTAACATGCGAAAGCACGGCAACTGTTTAAGCTATTTTGTAAGAATTATAACCATTTACCTGAAAAACGCGTGCGACAAAATGATAGGACATGTCGAAAAAAAAGAATGATTTAAGTCTAAAACAATGGTTTTATTTGAATTTTAATAATGAGTACATTTTCCCCTTTTTTCTATAACCTCCAATAGCCTCTTAGGTAAACTTTTGTATAACTTTTTTAACAATTTCCTTGAAATGGAATTCCAGCCTTCCTCAATAGCGATTTTTAACTCTTCCAAGGAATTAAATTGTTTTCCACCTCGATATACATAACGAGTTAATTGCCCCCATACGTTCTCGATAATATTTAAATCCGGTGATCTGGCTGGCCATGTTAAAACTTTGATATCATGAGTATCAAAATAATTTTTTATAATTTTGGCAGTATGCACGGCTGCATTGTCCTGCTGGAATATGAATTTTTCTCCACTTATTCGCCGTGCATGTAACGTTATTTCCTCGTTTATAAGTTTCATATAATCTGGGCTTTTCATGTTTCCATTTACAAACCGAATATTGATCTTTCCTTTATACCCAATCGCTCCCCAAACCATAATACCTCCTCCTTTCATTTGGCGTCTTATTTGAAACTGCGGATCTTTTCTAAGGTCGTGAAAATAGTATGACCAGCCATCAGGTCCGTCAAGCGTAAATCTTTTTTCGTCTGAAAACATAACTCTTTTCCACTTTTTCCTCCAGCTTATGTGTTGTCGAGCAAATACCATCCGATCGTCGATGTGTTTCTTCGATAAGGGTGGTTTTCTTTTAATTTTTCTTCGTTGAATATTTTCCGATTTTTGTAAAATACGTTGCACGTTTCGTACATGTGTAGATACACCAGCTTCCTGCGCAATTTGACGTGATGTCAACATCGAATTGGACGCAACTTTAACAATTGCACGCACTCCGCGGTCACTTACGGCCCGTGGACGACCCTTTCCTTTCGTCTTGCCGTACTTATTAGGATTCTTTAATAAATTTCTAATCACATTTCGACTTCTGCCTACTAATTTTGATATTTTAGAAAGGCTTGTGCCTTCTTGCCTTAAGTTTAAAATCATTTTTATTTCGGTTTCGTTTAACTGTGTACCGCGTCCCATTTTATTACCGCCAATTATTCGTTTGTTTTTGGGGTTAAGGTCGCCCATACTGCGCGACCCCAGCGCCACTGTTAGCGCTACAGAAAACAAATGTACACACTATTATAACTCAAATAAAACACTTGTTACTGAATTCAATTATCCTTTTTCTTCAACATGTCCTATCGTTTTGTCGCAGTCGTTTTTCAGGTAAATGGTTATAATTCCTGGAAAATAGCTTAAACAGTTGCGGGTTTTCTGCATGTTACTAAGGAAGCCATACTCGATATAGATCTATATAGAAAATCTTGGTATTCATCATTGGTTTGGAGAAACACGAAAAATCCATGGGTGTCCTATCATTTTGTCGTGGACTGTAGTAGGTGATACGTCTGATAAATGTATTTATGCGCGTAGAATATAAGGATAAGGAAATGTAGACGGAAGTCAATCCTAAGCCGAAAGGCAAGGATCAAACAATAAATAATAAAAATAAAAATAAAGTTAAAGTTGAAAACTTTATTCGACGCTGAAGTTGAAATGCTCGGCGAATAAAAAAAATTAACTTTATTCGTCAAATAATCTAAAGTAAAATAACTTTTATTGGACACGTTATTTAAGTTATTTTTTATTAAAAGATACACGGATTGAGGTACGAATACGTTTAGTACACGTGTATCTAAATTCACGCGTATTTAAATACACGTGAAATTGTGCACGGGTATCCGTGTACTAAAAGATACACGGATTGAGGTACGGATATATGTCATACACGTGTACACGTATACACGTGTCTTTTTACTACACGTACTATACCGTGGCCTCTAATTATAATCATAGGAACTTGACAAATTTATTTTTATCAGAACACAGTTTACACAATATAATGGTTAACTGTCATCGTACGTGTTTTCTTACTAGGTTTCTCGCCGTGAATGGCAGCACCCGAAACCACAAATCAAAAAAATTAATAAGCGACCAAGACGTTCATACATTCAAAAAATATTTATATCGCCGTTATCTCAATAAATTTTCCTTCATTCTAAATATAACAACATTGTTTTCAATGAAATAGTATTCTTGTTATACACGAAAGAAGTCAATTTGTTCATTCACTGTTCCCTGTTCATTCACTGGTCAATTCACCCTACCATTTGCTTTAAAAATGACACGTACCTGGAATTTCCAGATGCTCCAATTCTCAATGTTCTTGAGTTTATTAATTTTTGATAATTCAGTCTCCATGGTGTCCTTTGAACGGAATTTTCCCTTTTGCACGTGGCTGAAAATATTTCCTCAGAAGAATACCACCTCTTAAATATATAATCTTCAATTATGTTTATAATAGCGCTCCTGGACCCATAACCTGTTAGATTATCTGTTAGATTATTATTTAAGCATATAATGCTGAAATTAAACTCGTTTGGAACTGAGAAAAGTTTTATATTATGCAGCAAGATATAGATCGAAAAAGGTACAAAGGATAACTTGTTAGTTACAATGCCATGGAAACTAGAAAAGAACAAAATATAGTTCTGAACCAAACTTGTTATCAACTTCTTGTTGCAATAAACCTATACTCGAAGTCATGTAAGAAGGATTGTGGCGACCGACGAGTTTAGACCGGTTCTGCGCATGTTGGCGCTCATTGGCTATGTCACCACCAATGGTCTTTCGGCTGCGCATGCGTGCTGCGCCGAAAGCATTGGTGTGGTGCCACTTTTGTATATACCGCGTGTTTCGACTTTTTGTCGGATTTGATTGTCTCTTTTTTACTGCAAATTTAATAGAATACACGTTTTATTTGGTTACCCGGTGCATGGTACCTGGGTGGTAAAGTGGGGGAACAGAGACCTCGCGACAGTTGAAGAGATTATTCTACATGCGCGAAAAAGATCCTTCTTACATGACTTCGAGTATATATTCTAACAAAAACGTCTGCAAAATACGTTTTTAAAACGTCTTCTGGACGTTTTCGGGACCTTTTCTGTATGTTTTTAAAACGTCCAGGAAACGTTTGAAACACGTCCAGGAAACGTCCAGAAAATGTTTTAAAAACGTCCATTTTCACAAATCAAGCTATGGACGTTCAGACCTAAAATGGACGTAAAGTGGACGTTTTCAAAACGTCCTGTGCTATCTGGGTATAGGCTTTCCCACTTTATCGCGCAACAAAACTGGTGACAGCCAGGGACTCCTACCGGTATGTAAAATACCGGTATTATACCGGTATTTTTCGGTAGTATCTTCGTCTGAGACATAATACCGGTATAACGCTCATAACGGTATTCCGCCATTACAGCTATACCGGTATCGATATCGTACCGAAACAGATAAATACCGAAATCGATATTGTACCGAAAAATAAAAATACCGAAAACAATCGGTTACCGGTTACCGAAATAAATACCGGTATTTTTTCGGTATTCTGTTCGACATGCATAGCCACTGCGATACCCGATTTGCCTGTATCGCTCCCCTTACCGCGAACCTCACATCGACCCCTCAGACACGCTCCGTCTATATATGTCTATAGAAATGTTACCGAAAAGAATACCGAAAAAATACCGGTATTTATTTCGGTTACCGGTAACCGATTGTTTTCGGTACGATATCGGTTTCGGTATTTTTATTTTTCGGTACAATAACGATTTCGGTATTTATCTATTTCGGTACGATATCGGTACCGGTATTTATCTGTTTCGGTATGATATCGTTATCGGTATTGCTGTAATGGCGAAATACCGGTATGAGCGTTATACCGGTATTAAGTCCCTGGTGACAGCGGTGGGATATTTTTAATAATTTGTGGGAAATTTAGAAGTCAATTCAGTGCTAAAGTTCGCCCTTATAAACTTTTGAACACTATTGTGAGTGACTTTGCCGGCTCGTGAGTGCGTATTTAAGTAATTTAACGGGAACTATTATAAACTTTTATTTAAATAATTCTTTGATCGTGCAAATGGACACAAAGATTGAAAGTGATTAAGTGCAGCCTCTCTCTCTCTCTCGGGTTTTACGCGGTTTTCCCGAGAGCAAGGGTAAATGCCGGAGAAGGGCAGAATGCACTGAGGCCGTGCGAATAATTCCTTGAAATCACATGCACTCAGTCATTATCTGCGTCATTTGCTGAGTTACTTTGGAGACTTCACGGACGATTAAGGAAAGGACTCGAAGGACCTGGACGTCGTGGACCATTCTTCACAGCCTCTAAGAAGCGGACGGACGATTGGAGTGATCGCAGTTATTACAGACAGCGCATAAGCATTTATAAGATATATATTGAACGGATTGTAATTTTCTTTTGCCAATTGAAGAACTGCCTTATTCCAGTGCGGCCAATATCGTTAGCTAGCAGTTAGTTGAGTTTCCCGAGATTTCTTATTTGCCTTTAAAGTTAGCTTTTGATTTGATTTGACACTTCGACGAGAAATCTGTTTCTTTGCTTAAATTCACGAAGCAGTGTCAATTTAGTGATTCTCAAATCAAATCTTCTGACCATGGGAATTTGTTAGCTATAATTCGAAACAAGATCGAAGGTCCTACGGATTTATTAATTTCAAATTATCCAGAACCGACAACCGTAGATGAGATTGTTAGTGTGTTAAAAAGGTGTACGCACGGTCTTTTGACATTGATTAGATCCATGGCGAATTGTGAAGTTTGCAACAAGGGATGGATGAATCGGTAGAATTTTATGGAGCCCGAGGCCATGAAATATTAAATCCTGGTTTAGAAACAGTTAAGGATAACACGAAATTTTATAACACTTAGCTGAGCTTGCAGCAGCGCACGGTAAGGACTTTTCGATGTCTTTTTGCATCACGATATTTCGTGATCCGGGAGGTCTCGACTCTTTGGGACACCCAGTATATTACTCTACATTTATTTTCTTAATAAATAATGAATTAATAATATAAAAATACCTTCTTGCGAATCTAATTGTGAGGGAATATTAGGGAACTCATTTTTTTGCTTTTTTTGCTTTTTCGATGGCGGTTCTGTCTCAACACTAACACTCTGTTCCGCGCTTGACACCAGAACGCGTGCATGTTTCCTCCTGCGCTCCTTCATTTGCGTTCTATGTTCTTTCTCGTTAAAAACAGTCGCATCGGAGTCAAAAATAGTGGAGGTCTCTATAGCGGTGTTCCTCTGCTCAACTGCTCGCTAATGAGAATCTGATAGAAATAATTCATTAATAATACGTAACACATCAAAGTTATTTTTTCAACACCTGCATGAAAATGTGTGTTTTTTACGCCTGCTGAGCGGGAGCAAAATGACTAATTTCAGACGTATTCGCGTAAAGTCTATCTCCCAAGGGAAAAAGACTTCACGCCCATGCGTAAGTAGTAAAGCTAGGCCGGTTCTAATTCACTTTCAAGGCCATTTCCTCCTCCCGACTCCCCACCGGCGCGGGGCGGGGGGGAAGTGGAGGCGCGCGGGGGAGCGGGGCGGAGGGAAACCTGGGCGCGGGGCCTGCGGGGGAGGAAGATCGGTTGCGCGCGCACGAGCCGCGGAGTGGGGGAAGCCGCGATGATAGAGGGGGGATCAGTCCGGGCCGAGCCGCCGCGGAGGCTTCTCCAGACCTGGTCCACTGTCGGAAATTTTTCAGAGGGAGGCATTGACCCCCGAAAAAAAATCTCTTTCAGAACTTGGCCCACCCGAAAATTTTTTAGACCGGACCCACCCTGAAATTTTTTCCCTGATCTAGGGAATCAATATGCGATCGAAATAAGAATAATTTGTTTGAAGGAAATTGTTTCGGATGACGTTGGGGAAGATCGGTTTTTTACACACCGCGTCTTCGGATGGATGGGAAAGAGAGAGCATGCATTCTGAAGCTAAAATTCTGGAGAGGGAAAGAGGCAGAGCATTATTTTAAGGCTAAAATTTAGGAGGGAAAGAGACAGCACTACATAGTGGAACAATCCCAAGCGTCGCATTGTCTCGCGCGATTGCATGTAATTTGAGCCCACCCTCAAGGATAAAAGTCTCGACACGCGCCGAATATAATATAATACCTGTGGGAACGTCTATTCTTTGAATTATGCGGTGTCAGCAGAAACTGCATCGGATGATCTCGCGCGCTAATTTGCCATACGTGTGAATCATAGAAAGAATTATGCTGTATCAGCAGAAATTGCATAGAACCATGTTTGGACCAATCGGCTTTTTACATGCAATCTTTTGGGGGAGGAGGTACGTCGAAAGAGTTAAACAGAGATACAAATCATGGTTTGGGTATAAAAGCGAGCTCCAAACTGCACAAAACCCCAAATCTTTGCAACGTGTTGCGCGGAAAAACACACAACATTTACATTCCATTTACAATCATGGGAGAATTCGCGCAAGTAGAACACGAATTGTTGGATCAATCTGCACGATTGATTTCGCGGGAAGAATACCTCGCGTGAGAAGAACGGTGCAACGAGTGCATCGAATCATTGGAAGAACACAGCCGAGTGAAACGTCCCCGATTATCGATCGGCGTTCGACAATCGTTGGTTGCTCGAATCGCGCGACTCGAAGGATTGAAACATTCGTTGCGCAGACGTTTCGTGCGCGAAGGTGCTGGACATTCTAACACAGAACTTTTGTGGCGCGAAATAGACACCGCGTTCGATAACCGCGTATTAACTGGTGCCGTGCTAAATTCGAACTATATCGAACCGCGCAATTTCTTCCAGGATGCGGCGACCATTGTATTGGAGCATGTGCGGGGTGCTTTGAGGAAACAGCGGAACCTCAAAGTGAACACGGTGTTCAACGGTGAATTTGTGGCAGGTGATAAACGTGCTTGTAAGAGCATCAACACTCGAAACTGTGAACTCTTCCGCACATCCGATCTGCATGAGTGGTACCAACGATGCGTCGTCGAACCCACTCTGGCATCGTTGGAAGAGTTCCAGGAACGCGACAGCGGATGGACATTGACGAGAATTCTCAACCTGACAGTCAATGTCAACAAGTATAATCCGTTGCGCGCCGGGTGTCACTACAAGTTGCCGCGAGATATACCGCTGAAGAAAGCAACTATCAGTGTACAATCCGAGGATAATGCGTGTTTCGCGTGGGCAGTGATCGTCGGACTACATCCTGCGGAAAGAAACCATCATTGTCCAAGTTCATACCCACACTATGCTTCCATGCTAAATCTCCAGGGCATTGTGTTCCCAATGTCTCTGGCACAGATTGCGAAGTTTGAGCGACAGAACGACATCTCCATCAACGTGTACAGCTTTGAGATGGAGAAGAAGAAGAAGGGACCAACAGTCTTTCCGCTGCGTCTCACCAGCCAAAAGAAGGATCGACATGTCAATCTGCTCTAAACGTCGAATCAAGAGCATGGTGATGTAGGGCACTTTGTGCTGATCAAGAACTTGTCCCGGCTGGTGAGCGCGCAGCTGAGCAAGCATGAAAAAAATAAATTCATCTGTGATCGGTACGTAGGGTGAAAGCACTAGTTGTCGACCACTTAAAGCTAAACTCGAATGAAAAGTTCTGAAAAAAAATAAACAATCAATGTTATAAAATATATAAAATGTATTGAAGTAATTCAAATGTATTTAATATATCACTAAATATTTTGTGTTAGTAGGAAAGTTCGGGGAAAATAAATAATTAACGTTAAAAATAAAGTGTCCGAATGCTTTAATAATCGACCGCTTAACTCTAAAAGTCGACCGGTCCGATAGCTAGTAGTCGACCACCTTTTTAAATATGAACTTCAAAACAAGTTATGTGCGCATTACAAACTAAAATTTATTTTTAAATATAATGTGCAACATCAGTAAATAATTAATAATGACAGGAATAATGCGTAACTAAAATAAGTTCTTTTAAAAACTTTATCAAAATTTTAATAAGAAATAGAATTTTTTTTTTCCAATGTAAATTAATTTACGTTTTTAAGATAGGAAGCAGTAAAAAATTTTAAGTTTTTAAAGTGGGTATTTGTATTCTATAAATAAATTATATAAACTTTGAAGAACATTAATCCATAAGAAACGAATATACATACAAGAAACAAATATATATAGTTAATACGTGGTCGACTTTTAGCATTCTTTGTGAATCAGTTAGCTTCAGAAGTCGACCGCTGTGGTCGACTATTGAAAATTGAAAGGGAATGATGATCCAGTTACCGACCTCCCATAAATAAATTATCCCATTTTTTTAAATTTTTGAAGCTCATATAAAATTGTTGATGCTTTTTCAGTGAAATAGCATAATTTTCCAGTAAAAAATGTATACAGGGTGTCCCAAAAATGCTGCGTTTCCTTAAAGGGGGTGATTCTGGGGGTGATTGCAAACAACTTTTTCCTTTGCGAAAATGCTCTCCGATGTTTCGTTAACGAGATATTAATAAAAAGCACCGACCAATCACAGCGCGAGTCTGACGGCCGAGTTCCCGCGCTAGCGTGGCTACGAGCCGCGCTGCGACTGCGAGCAAGCAACATGTTCTCATGGTTTGTTCGTCATTTAAAGTGAATAATGAATAAAGGATAAATGGATGAAAATCACGTGTAACGTAAAAAGACGAATACGCAGTTTTTTTTAGAAGATTCGAAAATAATAATTATTTGAAGTGGAAGGATAAGGAATACGTAAATTTCCTTGTGTTAATAACGTAGCCACGAAAAGGTAATGTAACAGGAAATTAACGAAAGGTGATAGTCGTTCGTTATTGTGATAAAAATCCGTAATTCAATAACGGTCAGCACTGTTGGTGGTAGCGAATAAGTCTGTTTAAAAAGCCCGAATAAATGTTATCGTACGGGAATTTAGAGAATTATTGCCGGAAATAAGCCATCGCTTGCGTTAAATTTAAAAATGAATTATCACTAATAAAGTAACTAAAACTCACCCTTGTTGGAAATTCACCTGCAGCTTGAAAATCTGTGTCACAGGGTCACTGAACCGATCCTGGTCATCGATGGACGTGCTCCGTGCACAGCTGGTCCCAGGTATCCTTACATTCCCACTACCCAAAGTTAAGGGTCGCAATGTCAGGTGCGTCCAGGTCAACGTACCGAATATTCACTTCACTGCACGGCTACTAACACTGATCACTTTATTTGCTTTTCAAGAGCGTGTTGTTCCTACGTTTTAAAAATTGGTGGCCCCGAAAGGGGCCGGTTGTATTCAATTTAAAAAGTGCTCCACGTGGCCACCGTCATTCTCGATGCACGTTTCAGCGCGGAGAATCAGCTGCCTTTGGACACCCTGTAAAGTTTGCGGCGTTATGTTCGC
The DNA here is from genome assembly GCA_929113495.1 of Andrena minutula. Lineage (NCBI taxonomy): Eukaryota > Metazoa > Arthropoda > Insecta > Hymenoptera > Andrenidae > Andrena > Andrena minutula. Next base: position 47,154,394 of record OV815993.1, on the reverse strand, counting down.
CACCGCTGCGTGAATAAGCGCGACGGCTTCTTCAGGGGTATCCACCGGCTGACGATACACTTCAATCTGAAATGATTGTTGTACAACAAATACAAAACGTAAGTAAAAAAAAGAATTCCTACAACAAGAATAAGTAAAGAGTAACAGCAATAATCAAATTACCTTCAGGTAGCCCCAGAAGAAAAAATCCAGCGGATTCATATCCAGTGACCGTGGGGGCCACGCAACGTGGGCCTCTCGCCCGCCGCGGCCGATCCATCTGTCCTGAAAGGTTTCACCTAAATAAGCGCGGACATTATCGGCGTAATGTGGCCCAGCTCCGTCATGCTGGTAGTACATGTTCTGTCGGATCTCATATGGAATATCGTCCATAAGATCCGGCAGAACATGTTCTAAAAAACATTTATACGCTGGGCCGTCCAGCCTGTCTGGCAGAATATATAATGTTTTTTTCTTAATTAATAATTGCTGCAGTTAATTTAAACTGTCACTTAGTCTAGGCGACGGCTCAAGACGCGCACACTGATGGTTGGGTCGGCTTCAACGGCATCGAGGATTCGCTAGATGGTGCCCAGATTTCGCGCTGTTGAGGGTCTGCCCACCTCGCTGCCTCGCAGCATCATGGACCCCGTCGAGTATAGCCGCGACGCTAACCGGCGAAATGTATCCTTGCTTGGAGTTTCTATGTCAGGATTGAAGTCCGATTGGCCCTAATCTAACCAATCTGCCCTGCATCCCTCCCAAACGGCCACTGTTCTGAAGAGGCCCTCTTCACAGCAGTATCTCCTCCGCAAGGCCCACCTTCTCTCGCACGGAATACGTCGACGCGTGCTTTTGTTTTGAAATTCGAGCGCGTGTTTAGACACGAGAGATAAGCAATGGGTACATTGGCAGTAGAAGGACCGAGCGCGGGCTTTTGTGAAAGTGTCCGTTGCACTTCTGCAAAACACGTGTTCTGAAAATGTGCTGGCTTCTTTTTACCTAAAGCCTCTTGCCCTGGTGGGAGTTAACTCATAATGGAACCAGAGAAGCTACTTGGGGGTAGCGGAAGTTGCTTGGAAAAAATCCTGTCAGTCAGCTAGCAATCGCGTCACAGAAATGTACACGGCCCAAGAATACTGCAGGATGATCTGGGTGTACGCCCGGAACAACGGGGACGCAAGTGCTGCTGCGCGAGCATTTGCGCTAGAATATCCTGACATAGAAACTCGAAGCAAGGATATATTTCGCCGGTTAGCGTCGCGGCTATACTCGACGGGGTCCATGATGCCGCGAGGCAGCGAGGTGGGCAGACCCGCAACAGCGCGAAATCTGGGCACCATCGAGCGAATCCTCGATGCCGTTGAAGCCGACCCAACCATCAGTGTGCGCGTCTTGAGCCGTCGCCTAGAGTAAGTGAGAGTTCAAAATGACTGCAGCAATTATTAATTAAGAAAAAAATGTTAGCTAATAGTGGATGTTCTTGCATTTTGTTCTAGTGTCAGCAGGACGACGATACACCGAATCCTCACGGATCGCAGGTTGCATCCGTACAAATATGTACGGGTGCAACATTTGCACGCCGGGGATTACATCCTGCGGATTCAATATTCCAGGTGGCTGTTGGGAGAAGTGCTAAGGAATCCGTCGTTCATCAAATACATATTGTGGACGGATGAAGCAATTTTCAACAGAGAAGGTTGCTTCAATTCCCACAATATGCATGTGTGGAACGACGAAAATCCCCTAGCGCTTCGTCCATGTGCAGCACAAGTCCGTTGGTCGATCAACCTATGGGCCGGCATTTGTGGCGAATTTATCGTTGGGCCGTACATTCTGCCAGACAGGCTGGACGGCCCAGCGTATAAATGTTTTTTAGAACATGTTCTGCCGGATCTTATGGACGATATTCCATATGAGATCCGACAGAACATGTACTACCAGCATGACGGAGCTGGGCCACATTACGCCGATAATGTCCGCGCTTATTTAGGTGAAACCTTTCAGGACAGGTGGATCGGCCGAGGCGGGCGAGAGGCCCACGTTGCGTGGCCCCCACGGTCACTGGATATGAATCCGCTGGATTTTTTCTTCTGGGGCTACCTGAAGGTAATTTGATTATTGCTGTTACTCTTTACTTATTCTTGTTGTAGGAATTCTTTTTTTTACTTACGTTTTGTATTTGTTGTACAACAATCATTTCAGATTGAAGTGTATCGTCAGCCGGTGGATACCCCTGAAGAAGCCGTCGCGCTTATTCACGCAGCGGTGGCGAACATAACGCCGCAAACTTTACAGGGTGTCCAAAGGCAGCTGATTCTCCGCGCTGAAACGTGCATCGAGAATGACGGTGGCCACGTGGAGCACTTTTTAAATTGAATACAACCGGCCCCTTTCGGGGCCACCAATTTTTAAAACGTAGGAACAACACGCTCTTGAAAAGCAAATAAAGTGATCAGTGTTAGTAGCCGTGCAGTGAAGTGAATATTCGGTACGTTGACCTGGACGCACCTGACATTGCGACCCTTAACTTTGGGTAGTGGGAATGTAAGGATACCTGGGACCAGCTGTGCACGGAGCACGTCCATCCATGACCAGGATCGGTTCAGTGACCCTGTGACACAGATTTTCAAGCTGCAGGTGAATTTCCAACAAGGGTGAGTTTTAGTTACTTTATTAGTGATAATTCATTTTTAAATTTAACGCAAGCGATGGCTTATTTCCGGCGATAATTCTCTAAATTCCCGTACGATAACATTTATTCGGGCTTTTTAAACAGACTTATTCGTTACCACCAACAGTGCTGACCGTTATTGAATTACGGATTTTTATCACAATGTTACTAAGTAATATAGAATCAGCGCTAAAGTATGCAATAGCTTTTAAGAAGCACAGTCACAAGCTAAGGTTTGTCGCACAACACTAATTTACGATAAGATTAACGAAAGAGTTTATTTTCAGCGTGTATAATTTATTATTTAAGTCACACTAAACGTTTGTTTGTCTTTGTTAAGCGCAGATTAGTTAATGATAATTTTAAGCGTTTCACCACGTTACAGTTATAATTTGAATATGTACAAGGTCAATCACAATAAACAGTTATTTACACAAATAATTTACACAAAATATCATTTACATTTAACAGAAAGTATTATCTGGTGAACGCAAAGAACACCAGCGTGATTTAGCCAAGCAAGGTAGCTAAAATAGTTATTAAACCAAGTCGGAAGCAATGTGCGTAAGAAAGTATCGCAAGCAATGTGCGTAAGCAAGTAGCGCAAGCAATGTGCGTAAGCAAAGATATAATTACCAAAAGGTGCCGAGGTCAGGAACAAAGTGGCCGATTCCCAAAAATCAGCGTCGATTTCTAGGAAGCGCAAGCCTTCCCCTTCCATGGATCGCGAGTCGATGGAAGGGGACGCGATCCGCGCTCCACATGAGTGAGCAGGCCATTGCCACTTGCCTAATTAATATCGATCACCAATAGGTGTCACTAATATCCACTTTTCTTGAACACACAATAACGAACGACTATCACCTTTCGTTAATTTCCTGTTACTGTTAGTAATTTAAGCGGGTGAGCACGCTGGAGAGTGAGGTTAGGGAACGACGGTGGGAAAGTGAAGTTAGCACAAAATGTTGATTAAAAACTGATCACGTCACTTTATTAAAAGCTCGCTGAGAGCATGAATGAGCACAGTGATTTTAAAATGCTGAATAGTGAGCAGAACTAGTAACGGCACAAACACGCGGTCACGCTACACACGATGAGCACACGTGTTGAGCACAGGAATTTTAACGCACAATAATAATATTCGCGTGAACAATTGAGTAAGAATTGAGCCGAGCACTGAAAAGTACTGATTGAACAGAATTCGTACGTTGCGAAAAGAACAATGAAAAACACGTCTAATGCGACAAACGGTATGAATGCAAGTGAACAAAGAGAAAGCCGAAAGCCGTTGAGCGTCTTCTCGAACAATCCTCGAGAATCGACCAAGAAAGTACGCTCTCCGATTGGGCCGCCAGTTTCACGTGGTGAACGGCGATTGGCAGAGCAGGGGACTAGGAGAATCGATCACCGGATCGATCGTCGATCAGCGGTGTGTTCCGCTGCCCAGGAGGTGCTGCGACGAGCATTGGCACGGCGGAACGCTGAACTAATGGAATCTCAAACATTCTCCCGCCATCAACAGCTGTTGGAAGATGTTGATGTACAATCTGAAACAGGCAACACTGCCAATTTTGCAATTGGCCTGATTAATGTCGTAGTGGCAGTCTTGAGTGTTACCACTCTGGTAAGCCCATCCTTTCCTGGATGAAGAGTGACGACTCGAGCAAGTGGCCACTTGCTCGGTGGAAACCGTTCATCAGTGATGAGCACTAAAGATCCGATCTTGATCTCATTTGATGGGTGGTGCCACTTCGAGATGGAGAGTTGACGTTGGAGATAGTGTGATGACCATTGAGTCCAGAAACGTTGCGCTCGTTGTTGAATGAGTCGCCACCTCGCTGATGGTGAGATGTTTTCATGCACGACAGATGGTTCTGGTAGCGTTGTAAGAGGCTGCCCGATGAGGAAGTGAGCAGGTGTGAGGGTTGAGATGTCTTCAGGGTCATCACTGAGAGGCTCGAGCGGTCGTGAGTTGAGCATAGCTTCTACCTGGGTAAGAGGTGTGCAAAATTCTTCATAGGTGAGTACTGTCTCACCTACGGCTCGTCGAAGATGGTGTTTCATCGACTTCACGACTGCTTCCCATTTGCCCCCCATATGAGGAGCTGCTGGTGGGTTGAAGCACCAGCCAGTGTTGTCATTGACAAACAACTGACTGAGCTGCTGATGATCTTGTGAGCCCTGAATGAACATACTCTTGAGCACGGCGTCAGCTCCGATGAAGTTGGTACCACAATCGGAGTAGAGCTTAGTTGGAATTCCTCTTCTTGCTGAGAACCGTCTGTAGGCAGCGATGAAGCCTTCGGTTGAGTAATCTGTGACGACATCCAGATGTACAGCTGAGATCGTGAAACAGACGAAGACACAGATCCAGCCCTTCTGAGTCTTTGCGCCTCGCCCTTTCCACGTCTTAAGAGTGATGGGACCCGCGTAGTCGATGCCAGTGTGTGTAAATGGTCGTGAGGGTGCAACTCTCGAAAGAGGTAGTTGGCCCATCAATTGATGAGCACGGATCCCCCTTTGTCGAGCACACACAACACACCGTAGCACATGAGTCTTGACTGGCGCTCGCCCTCCGATGATCCAATAATTGCTTCTGATGTGAGCGAGGGTGAGCTGGGTCCCTCCATGCAGAGTTTTGCGATGTGCATGGTCTATGATCAGAGCAGACAGACGTGAATGGCGAGGTAAAATTGCAGGATGCTTACTCTCATACACCATGTGAGCATTATTGAGTCGGCCTCCAACTCGAATAATTCCTTGATCATCGATGAAGGCTGTAAGTCGATTGAACACATGGGATGTCGGCATCGAAGAGCCTGAGCTGAGCACCTTGAGCTCGGTTGAGAAGTAGATTGCCTGTGTGGCTTTAATCCAGAAGTTCCTGGCCCATTCCAAGTCCTCTGGCAAAAGTGAGATGATTGGCAGGGACAATGGCAACTTTTTCATTCTCGTGAGGAGTCTGAAACAAACTGAAGTGATGCGGTAAAGTTTGTTAAGAGATGAGTATTTGTAAATGAGGTCCCAGTGGTATTTGATCTCTTGTATGTTGAGCAGATTTGAAATTCCTGGACGAGCTTCGAGTGCACTCGCGTCGTCCTTCAAAACTGGTTGAGGTGGCCATGTGTCACTGGGTTGTATGAGCCATGATGGTCCCGTCCACCACAGCTCGTGCTGTTCAAGCTGAGCAGTTGTTAAGCCTCTTGATGCGCAGTCAGCTGGGTTTGACTTCCCTGGAACATGTCTCCAGTGTGCATCTTGGGTGAGCTCATGGATTTGGGAGACCCGATTCCGTACATAGTCCTTCCAACGTGATGCGTGAGCTTTGATCCATATTAGTGTCACTTGTGAATCCCTTCACAGATGTGTAGTAGCTATGTTGAGCTGAAGGGTTGCTTGAACATATTTCATGAGCTTTGCAAGCATCAATGCTGCTGTAAGCTCGAGCTTCGGGATTGTGAGCTTCTTAAGGGGTGCTACCTTTGTCTTGGAGCACACTAGTGTCGACACTTTGTGGTTTGTGGACGGTGATGTCACAGTAATATAAATTACCGCTGCCATGGCGAGCTGAGAAGCGTCAGAGAAACCATGTAGTTCCACTGTTGAGCAGCTGAGGGTGTGAAACCACCTTGGCATTGAGAGCCTGGCCAGGCTTGTGAGGTCTTCTCTGATGATGAGCCAATTGGATGTGACTTGGGATGGCAGTGGGTCATCCCAGCTGAGCTTGTGCAGCCATAACTCTTGCAAAAGTGTCTTTGCTCGAATGATGACTGGTGGCAGAAATCCGAGGGGATCAAAAATCTTAGCTACTTCTGAGAGGATGAGGCGTTTAGAAAGAGCAGAAGTTGAGCTTGCTTTTGACGAGAATGAAAAGTTGTCATGGAAAACATTCCAATGTAGTCCGAGTATTTTGGTAGTGCAGTCGTCCAGTGGTATGATTGAGCCATGAGCTCGTGTGGTCCTTGAAATTGATTCAAGCAACGGAGGGAAGGTTGAATGCCATTTGGCAAGTGGAAAACCTCCCGCGTTGCACAGGTCTCTTAATTGTTGAGCAATTGTGATGAGTGACTCACCTGTGTCAGCGCCACCAAATATGTCGTCAACGTATCTGGCGTGGGTGATACATGGCACTGCCAGTGGGAAGCGATGACCTTCGTCTTCCACCAATTGCAGGAGAGCTCTGACAGCCAGAAATGGAGCAGCCTTCGTTCCATATGTGACTGTGGTGAGCTTGTAAGGCACCTCCTTTGAATTTTCGTCTATCCAGAGCACCCTCTGGAGATCTTGATCCTCTTCATGCACCTTGACTTGACGATACATCTTTGTCACATCTGTGGCAAAGATGAACTTGTGCTGACGGATCCACAATAGCACATCCATGATGTTGAGCAGAAGATTTGCGCCAGTGTGCATGAGGTCATTGATCGAGTGCCCAGATGTAGTCTGGCTTGATCCATTGAAGACGACCCTCAACTTTGTCGTCTCACTGTCGAGTTTCATCACTCCATGGTGTGGTAGATAGAAAACAGAATAAGTGTTAGGTGATATGGATGGTGCTCTTACCATATGTTGAAGCTCCTCGTATTCCTTCATGAATGCTTGGTACAGATTGCAGTACTCGTTGTTTCTGTTGAACTTGTTTAGCGTGCGCTTCAAGCAAGCATGTGCAGTCAGATAGGAATTACCAAGTAGCTTCGGAGATGATCGGAGAGGGATGCGCACAATGTAAGGTCCTGTAGAATCACGAGTGTGTGTCGCTCGAAAGTGATCCTCACACTCTTGTTCTTCAGGGGTGAGAAGAGTTGGTGTGTCCATTGGGAGTTCTTCTTGAATTCAAAACTTGGTCAGTAGATCTTGAAGATCGTTGTCCTTGTGCTGCACAGTGGCAGAATGATGCAAGGAGCTGAGTTGATTGGAATCAACGGTGATTGGTCCAAGAACGAGCCACCCAAATATTGACAACTGAGCAATTGGCATTGAAGGATCGCCCTTCCTAATATTGGGCTTGATGATCTGCCCATAAGTATCTGCGCCGATGACAATATCTATGGGTCGTGACGTCAGGAAATCAGAATCTGCCAATTGAAGACCGTTGATATGTGGCCATTCTAGATGAGGTGGTTCCATCGATGGCAAATTTGACGTCAGGGCCCTGAGTATGTGCGCTTGAATGTGCACAGTTGCTGAGCAGTGGTTGGAGCGGAGCGTAATTAGCACGACTCCACGAGTCTGAGTGGCTTTGTTGCCTCCAATGCCAAATACTGAAGTTGTAGAATGAATGCGTTGAAGCTTGAGCTGAGTAACAAGCTCCTCCTTGATGAAGGTCAGTTCAGAGCCTGAGTCGATGAGCATCCTAACTGGTAGTGATGTCACCGATGAGATGAGCTGAGCGTTGGCAGTTGCCAACAGTGTGGTGGTAAATCTTGAAATGTTCTTGGCTGCGGAATGAACAAATACTGACGAACCTGTTGAGCTGAGCTGAGTGGGACCTGTTGAGCTGAGCAGAGTGGGACTTGTTGAGCACGGGGTTGATGCGACGACTGCACCGACGCTTCATTGCGTTGTATCTTGAGCAGCATGCGAATGTGCTGCTTTGTCGCTGGCCTGAGCAGAAGGCTGCCACGAGGGCAGATGCAGCATAGTGTGGTGCTGAGCGCCACACGACTTGCATCTAGTGGCCGACTTGCAGGTCTCGGTGTGGTGTCGACCGCAGCAATTGCGACACAGGTTGTTGCTGGTAATTATCCTGCGCCGTGCTTCCACAGTCATGCCCCTAAATTGAGGGCACACGACCATAAAGTGGTCGCCCTTGCACACATCGCAGGGATACACGGTGGACCTTGACCGTTGAGCAGGTTGAGCAGGTTGAGCAGGTTGTGCCTCAGGCTGTGCTTGCGCTGTGTGCGTGACAGCCCTTTTGTGAGCAGAGCGTGCTGGTGCGGGTGCGCTGGCTGACGACTTCTTCGTTGGGCCCTCCATCTGCTCCAACGCTGCGCTTTTCGCCTCGATGAAGGCCAGGAGCTTCTCGTACTTGGGAAACTCGTTGTTGTTTGTCAGCGAGGTTTCCCAAGCCTCTCGCGTCACCTTGTCGAGGGCCTTGCTGACGGTGTGCACAAGGATGCAGTTGTGCATCTGCTCGTGAGCACTGAGGGCCACCAAGGACTCGTTCACTTCGTTGGCAGTTGATGCCAAGTCCTTAAGGGCCATCGCTGAGCGTGTTGAGACTGGAGGAAGTGAGAGCAGTTTCTCCAGCTGCTCTTGAATGAGCAAACGTTTGTTTGCATACCTCTTAGTGAGGAGGTCCCAGCACGCCTGGAATGAAGAGCCTCTGAAGGGGAAACCATTCACTCGTCTTGCTGGCTCTCCAGTCAAACTTGAGCGCAGATAGTGGAGCCTATTAATGTCCGTGAGCTGAGCATTTGGAATTATTAGAGATGAGAAGAGCTCGCTAAATGTTGGCCAGTCAGTGTAGCTGCCTGAGAACTTCGGCAGCTCAATCTCGGGCAGCTTAGTTGCTTGTGCAGGTGCAGTCGGGGCAGGGGTCTTCCTCAAGTCATTTATCACCTGTACATCAAGCTTGAGGCGATGCAGATGTAGTTTCATCTCCCAAGCCAGCTGACGCTCCTTCACCTCCACCTTTGTGGTGAAATACTCGTGGTCGAGGAATTTAAGGGGCCACACAGCCTCGAAGTTCTCATGTTCACGGTGGAAGGCCTGGTGGATCTCCTCGACCTGTGCCGTGAACAATTGCACTTCCTCTAAAGAGGTGGAATGTGCATGAGAAGGCAATTGATTTTTCAGCATGGCGAGCGACTCGAGTCGACCCATCTGTGTTCTCGCCTTTATGATGAGCTGAGATGAGAGGGTTGATGGCGATGCTGCTCGTGCACGAACTTTGCCTTCCGTCCCACTGGCTGATGGCTGTTCGGTGGGGACAGTGAGCGTGGCTGCCACTGCCACTGGCTGCTCACCCTTGTCCTCCGTGGCCTCCTTGGACACCTTGGCCTCCTTGGACACCTTGGCTTTGGGGAGCTCATGATCAGCCATTGTTGAGCACTAATAACTGCACTTTCCCTGCATTTTCACCGTTGATCCGGCTCGAAGGACCAAAAATGTTAGTAATTTAAGCGGGTGAGCACGCTGGAGAGTGAGGTTAGGGAACGACGGTGGGAAAGTGAAGTTAGCACAAAATGTTGATTAAAAACTGATCACGTCACTTTATTAAAAGCTCGCCGAGAGCATGAATAAGCACAGTGATTTTAAAATGCTGAATAGTGAGCAGAACTAGTAACGGCACAAACACGCGGTCACGCTACACACGATGAGCACACGTGTTGAGCACAGGAATTTTAACGCACAATAATAATATTCGCGTGAACAATTGAGTAAGAATTGAGCCGAGCACTGAAAAGTACTGATTGAACAGAATTCGTACGTTGCGAAAAGAACAATGAAAAACACGTCTAATGCGACAAACGGTATGAATGCAAGTGAACAAAGAGAAAGCCGAAAGCCGTTGAGCGTCTTCTCGAACAATCCTCGAGAATCGACCAAGAAAGTACGCTCTCCGATTGGGCCGCCAGTTTCACGTGGTGAACGGCGATTGGCAGAGCAGGGGACTAGGAGAATCGATCACCGGATCGATCGTCGATCAGCGGTGTGTTCCGCTGCCCAGGAGGTGCTGCGACGAGCATTGGCACGGCGGAACGCTGAACTAATGGAATCTCAAACAGTTACATTACCTTTTCGTGGCTACGTTATTAACACAAGGAAATTTACGTATTCCTTATCCTTCCACTTCAAATAATTATTATTTTCGAATCTTCTAAAAAAAACTACGTATTCGTCTTTTTACGTTATACGTGATTTTCATCCATTTATCCTTTATTCATTATTCACTTTAAATGACGAACAAACCATGACAACATGTTCGATTTTATTTGTTACGTCTTTTTCATTTGCCATTCTACGCAAGTTTCTTCGATGCATGCCGAGCGAGTTGTTTGCTCGCAGTCGCAGCGCGGCTCGTAGCCACGCTAGCGCGGGAACTCGGCCGTCAGACTCGCGCTGTGATTGGTCGGTGCTTTTTATTAATATCTCGTTAACGAAACATCGGAGAGCATTTTCGCAAAGGAAAAAGTTGTTTGCAATCACCCCCAGAATCACCCCCTTTAAGGAAACGCAGCATGTTTGGGACACCCTGTAGAACTGAATTACATTTGTCGTTTCTATTCAAAGCACACTTATGCTTCTCGGGTTAGAAAACAGCAATGACACATGTAGAATCAAAATGAGTTTACAACTCACTTTAAAACCATTTATTTTTTTACCTATGAAGGGCGATTTTTGTCGTATTGTAAAGTTGGAAATTCAAAGTATAATATAAAATTGTCATTTAATAAATTCTTTATTTCAGTACTTATTTCTTTAAGCTAAACAATAAAAGTGGTTGACTACTAGAGGGTGGTCGACTACTAGTGCTTTCACCCTATATAAATTTATGAAATGTTTCGTGAAAAAAATTTAAATAAAAATAATTTTGTTTTATTACAGATGCATGCATTACTTTGGATCCACCGCGAAGTTGGAGGCCCATGCAGTGGACTGCGGCAAGATGAACGACTGTGCCATTCTGCTGCCCAGCGAAGGAAAAAATCTCCTCAGCTTCAGCAACCACTGCATGAAGGAGCGGCTCCCCTTCGTGGTGTATGCAGATTTAGAGTGTATCATTGAGAAAACGGAGGACAATCGAATGGGTGATAATAAATTACACGCGTATCAGCACCATAAAGCCTAGCATATTATATGCATTGTTCGTACGATACATCGCTATCGGTGTATCGATGTCGCCGCGACGCGGATTGTGTTTCATGGTTCCTCGACGAACTTAACAATTTTGCAAACTTCGCTCAGCCCATCTTGACCAGTAATGTTGCCATGCTGAATTTAACCACCGAACAGTGGACTACATTTCGCGATGCAACACATTGTCATATTTGCGAAGAACCATTCGCGGCTAGCGATGTACGAGTTCGCGATCACTGTCATCTCTCCGGACGGTTTAGAGGACCAGCACATTCGGAGTGCAATTTAAATTATAAAAATTGCGTTTTACATCCCCATAGTATTTCATAATTTATCCGGCTACGATTCGCATTTCATTATCGAGGAAATAGCAACCGCTTTTGAAGGCAGCGTTGACGTGTTGCCCATAACTAAAGAAAAGTATATTTCTTTTACAAAAAATGTTCAAGATATGGCTGATTCAGACATGCGAAATTGTATTAAATTGCGATTCATCGATTCATACAAATTTCTCAACACCAGTCTCGACAAATTAGCATCTTTTTTTAGCATAGATCAATTAAAAATTTTACGATCCCAATTTGAAACATTATCCGCCGAGGATTTTAATTTATTGACGCGAAAGGGTGTCTTTCCGTACGATGTGACGTCCCACAAAATTTCGCGCGCAGTTAAAATAACATTCACTCATAAACCATTATACAACTCCACTTAAATCTCCCCAAACCTCAATTCTTACCCCTTTTCCATGACCTCGACCGCCTTGGCGATGTACCTTAGCGGTCCCCATCTCAAGATGGTCAACTATTAAATCTTCCCCACCTATTCGCCCAACGCGGCACAAACTCTTCCCTCCTATCAAATCTAAACAAGTCCCTCGCCCCTTATATCTCTTAAATCGAGGCCACGTCTCAAGCCCACTAAATGACCAAAGAAGTCAAATCCATTATCACCCCTTTCCTATCAAAAACACCCAAAATCCATTCGAGGAGTTGAGCATTTCCAAATCACATGTATAAAAACCCCAGAAGGATAATCGCGAGGATTATTTGGCGTACGTGCCGAAAATGCGAGTCCAAATATACAGGGTGTCCCATCTAAGACTGGACAGCGGGATATCTCCTAACGTATTGGAGATAAAAAAACGAAAAAATATGGCATCGCATGGTTCGAAGGGGCTGATCTATTAGCGCGAATGAATTTTTTTTTCGATTATTATTTTAAAAGATACGATGGTCAAGTTCGGTTTTTCAAATGGAACTATTTTTTTTGAACACCTGAGTTGATAGTGCGTTCCAAGACAAATTCAATGAGCATTAATGTATACACTTGATTTCCACTGGTTTTTGAGATATTGCGCTTGCAAATTCACTGATTTTCCCTGGAAAAAAGCCTGCTGAAATAGCAAGGACCGGTGACGGTCATATTGGCGCCACGGGTGGCACTGCCCATTGAAAGTGATACTTACCTGCCAAAGGTCGATGCCGAGACTGGCAGGCCCAAAGGCTGGACAATTCTTTTCCGCCAGAAATGCTACTTAGGTAGGTACATCTGCGGTATCGAGAAGCGCACCGTTACTTTTATTTCGCACTTGCTCCTACGCTTGGATGGCCGGTTCATTTTGGAGGGATGCAAGCTCGATTGGTTAGGTTAGGAGGTGTGAAAGTTGCTAGACTAAATTTCAACTATAGGGAGCAGATTGTATTAGAACCAATCGGATTTGCATCCCTCACAAACGGCTGCTCTCTTCAAGAGGCCCTCTTCACAGCAATAGCTCCTCCCCAATGCCCACCTTCTCTCGCATGGAATACGTCAACGCATGCTTTTCTTTTAATATTGAAGCTCGTGTTTATACTCGAGAGGGCCACGCGTCGACAGCGGGCTACCCCTTTTCTTCCTGTGTCTCTCCACGAGGAGTATCGACGGTGGATTGTAGGAGCGTAGATGTCCGGATGCCAGTTATTGAATTCAGGAGACGATTATTACAAACCACATGTGCTATAATAAATGATCGAACTTGCGCCCCACTTCGCGCAGACCGATTACAGGGTGATGGCTTGGTACGCCTAATCCGCCTCGCAACCGTGACGAGGTCAAGCCAAAAGGTATGAATCCTGGGCCCTTTTTCCGAAGAAAGCCATAAAATTCGATGGGCACTGCGGGGTGTTGTCGTCCCAGCCACGGGATGAAACGCAGAATTACCCTGTTTCTGTTTCAGAAATAAAATAATTCTTTATTCTTTATCGTATGGATATGGAAGTGTCGCCGATGATGGTTTTCTGGCGTTCCGTCGATTAAAATCATACCAAACATCATGCAAATCGGACTACTTTGACACAAGCTATTTGTATTCCCTATGTAAAAGTAGTCCGATTTACACGACATTTGGCATGATTTTCATCGGAAAACCACAAGGAATTCATCGGTGACACTTCCATATCCATACGATAAAGAATAAAGAATTATTTTATTTCTGAAACAGAAACAGGGTAATTCTGCGTTTCATCCCGTGGCTGGGACGACAACACCCCGCAGTGCCCATCGAATTTTATGGCTTTCTTCGGAAAAAGGGCCCAGGATTCATACCTTTTGGCTTGACCTCGTCACGGTTGCGAGGCGGATTAGGCGTACCAAGCCATCACCCTGTAATCGGTCTGCGCGAAGTGGGGCGCAAGTTCGATCATTTATTATAGCACATGTGGTTTGTAATAATCGTCTCCTGAATTCAATAACTGGCATCCGGACATCTACGCTCCTACAATCCACCGTCGATACTCCTCGTGGAGAGACACAGGAAGAAAAGGGGTAGCCCGCTGTCGACGCGTGGTCCTCTCGAGTATAAACACGAGCTTCAATATTAAAAGAAAAGCATGCGTTGACGTATTCCATGCGAGAGAAGGTGGGCATTGGGGAGGAGCTATTGCTGTGAAGAGGGCCTCTTGAAGAGAGCAGCCGTTTGTGAGGGATGCAAATTCGATTGGTTCTAATACAATCTGCTCCCTATAGTTGAAATTTAGTCTAGCAACTTTCACACCTCCTAACCTAACCAATCGAGCTTGCATCCCTCCAAAATGAACCGGCCATCCAAGCGTAGGAGCAAGTGCGAAATAAAAGTAACGGTGCGCTTCTCGATACCGCAGATGTACCTACCTAAGTAGCATTTCTGGCGGAAAAGAATTGTCCAACCTTTGGGCCTGCCAGTCTCGGCATCGACCTTTGGCAGGTAAGTATCACTTTCAACGGGCAGTGCCACCCGTGGCGCCAATATGACCGTCACCGGTCCTTGCTATTTCAGCAGGCTTTTTTCCAGGGAAAATCAGTGAATTTGCAAGCGCAATATCTCAAAAACCAGTGGAAATCAAGTGTATACATTAATGCTCATTGAATTTGTCTTGGAACGCACTATCAACTCAGGTGTTCAAAAAAAAAATAGTTCCATTTGAAAAACCGAACTTGACCATCGTATCTTTTAAAATAATAATCGAAAAAAAAATTCGTTCGCGCTAATAGATCAGCCCCTTCGAACCATGCGATGCCATATTTTTTCGTTTTTTTATCTCCAATACGTTAGGAGATATCCCGCTGTCCAGTCTTAGATGGGACATGTATCTAAGTATATTTCAACTGTATATTTCAACTGCTCAGAGGTTAGGTCTCGAATATCGTAATTATTCGACAGGATCAGAAGCATTTTGAATACTGAGGTGTTTTCGCTTCGGCGCGGACCTATAAATAGGACGTGTCATCGCTCCGAAAATCAGTTTTCACAGTTCACATCGAGGATGCGGTTCGTGCGACAACCTGTAAGGATACGCGTGACAAATTTTGACGATAAATCAGAAATGATGTCACAGAATTCGAAGCATAGACACGGTAGTATGCTACCAAACACTATCCGCTGTGTAATTTGCGGCCCATCGAATTGTGGAAACACCAACGTGCTGGTGAGCTTGTTGGAAAGCCCACACGGCGTCCGCTTCGAGAACGTGTACGTGTATTCCAAGTCGCTGCAACAGCCCAAATATCAATATTTGGAGAATTTATTGACTCCGATAGATGAAATTGGCTACTTTACGTTTTCGAATAACAATGACGTCATCCCGCCGAGCGAATCGCTTCCGAATTCTATTTTTATCTTTGATGACGTGGCGTGTGACAAGCAAAATACGATACGAGAGTACTTTGCAATGGGGCGTCACTCAATCGTTGACTGCTTCTATCTCTGTCAGACGTATGCAAAGATTCCCAAACATCTTATACGCGACAAGGCGAATCTGTTGATTCTGTTTAAGCAGGATGGTACCAACTTGAAACATGTGTACAACGATCAAGTAAACACCGATATGTCATACGACGATTTCTGCGCGTTGTGTCGTAATTGTTGGCAACGAGAGTATATTTCGCGGTAATAGACAAGGATAGCGCGATGTCTAATGGATGTTATAGAAAGGGATTTAACGAGTTTGCCATACCGTAAGATGGTCAATCGCTGTCAACACTTCGACGAGAAAGCAACGTCTGCGGTACAACGATGATGATTGATATCGATAGTCTGGAGGTTAAGGATCGCGAGAGGATAGCGAAGGAAATTGCAAAAACCAGTGCAGCCATTCGCAAGAAACACTTGGCTTTGAAGACTGGCAAGATGGAGGAAGATATCGCGTTGGAGAGATACTTTAAACCTATCGTCGAACCCTTGAAACATATTGTGGAAAATACCACAGAGACAGACACATTATCACCAGTGAGCATTGACGGTGAAGAGAATGAAACATTAACGCCTAAAATAAAAATCCGTCCGAAATGGAACACATCGACGTTGAAGAGAAAGAGGAAATCGCGCGCGTCATCGGATTATTCACTCGTAACCTCCACACCAGTTCAATCGAAGCGGAAACGACAGAATACTACGTTAAACGAGCCTCCGGTCCCTATCACACCAATAAATACAATTCCTCCTGTACAATTGCTCTCAGCCATTGATGATGATTATGATGATGACGTTTTCGAAACTTCTCCCAATGAGTCATTTGTGACATCTATTAGACAACAACTTCGAACATCCGAGGGACAAGAAGCGCTTCGCAGTTATTTCGGTCCGCTGGGGCAAAAATACATAGATGCAATCCTAAGTGGGGATAAACATAAGAACATAGACTATGTATACGGTATATACTTTACAGATAATAAGATGATGCTTGGGAATAAGGCTTTTGATATGGACAAGGATGATAATATACTCATCGATGGTGTAAGATACAAGGAAACGCCCGGCCTTTACGAACTGATTTTCAAGAAAATTCCAAATGATGCTGTATACACCGAGACCGATAAACAAAAATACAAAAGTATACTGCTTGCGACGAACGCTCACAAACAAAAACATGGTGATCGCAATCGCATATCGAGCAACAGGGGATACAAGTACAAATATGTAATTGCAGCGCTAGTCCCCAGTTCATCGGCTAGAAGGACAGGGAAAGGTCTAAGGACACCACGACTCATGACGGTAAACGATAACAAGATCGATTACTTGAACTGGGACGATCCCAACGAGCTGGTCGATAGACTTAGATTGCTCATTGCATCGCGCGCGGTAGGTCACACGGGTCTCGATAACGAAATCGCATCCATCGAGGAGGAACTTCGCGAGGCGGGCCACATTGCATAAATTAAACCGCACGCCGATGGCGTGCACTGTATGCATCGAGATGCCGATCAACAAATTTGGGGTGTCGCTCGAGAAGAGTGGAACAGCTGGAATGGACTACTACAAATGGAACGGTTTGCTTCGAAATTACATGCGAGATAACGCTCTTTGCATGATCGGTGTTGACTTTGATGCAAAAACACGCAAGATACGACGGGTAGCGCAACCCACAGCTGACACCGATGCAGTCAATAAACTGTATATGGAAAAGAGCATTAAACTTTTGAGAGAGCAACAGGAAGAATTAGAGAGGAAGCTGGTCGTGTTTCAGAGAGATATGCTGACGTTGCAAAACAGCGTTCAAAAGATATCGCAGGCGTCGAATTCTATCCCGCAGCAGCGCTGCGAAGGAGAATCGTGTGAGACGGTTGATCTTGTCGAGAATTTCCTCGGACCGATGGGGAGCACATAATGCGCGTACACGATAATTATCGCATCATTCGTGTCGAAGACACCTCTGCGATCAAACATGCCACCATTATCGACATCCAAGAGTAAAGAAAACCATGGTCGCAAGAAGCGACAACTCGTTGAGGAATTGCACGCTCCAGCTCGAAGACATTTCCCGCGGAGGCGCATCATAGTGCACGGATACGACGATCTGTGGCAAGCTGATGTTGTAGAAATGCGTCCGTACTCACGATTCAACCAAGGTCACCACTACATACTCACCATCATCGATGTGCTGAGCAAGTATGCCTGGGCGATGCCGTT
The DNA here is from genome assembly GCA_929113495.1 of Andrena minutula. Taxonomy (NCBI): domain Eukaryota; kingdom Metazoa; phylum Arthropoda; class Insecta; order Hymenoptera; family Andrenidae; genus Andrena; species Andrena minutula. Next base: position 47,136,512 of record OV815993.1, on the reverse strand, counting down.
GAAGACTAAAAGTGGCGCTGAGGTGACTAAAGCGTTTGCAAAGATATTTAGAGATCGATATCTGAAAAATTTGCAAACCGATCAAGGAAAAGAATTTTACAACTCTGATGTGCAGAAACTATTAGCAAAGCATGACATTAATCATTATTCGACGTATTCGGTGATGAAGGCCTCCGTCGTGGAACGTTTCAATCGCACTTTGAAGAACAATATGTGGAAAATGTTTACGCTCAATGGAACCTACAGATGGATCGATTCGCTACCAAGTCTTCTCGCAGAGTATAACGCGCGAAAACATAGAACCATCAAAATGCGTCCTTGCGATGTTACCCCTGCGATCGCCGACAAGCTGTTAGCCACCATGTACAACAACGTAAAAATCGCCGCTCCAGCGAGATTCAAGTTGGGCGAGTTTGTGCGCGTGTGCAAATTTAAAACCATCTTCGATAAAAGCTATACGCCGAATTGGACAACGGAGGTGTTTAAGATAGCCAAAGTACAAGCAACTGATCCCGCGACGTATCTGCTCGTCGATTCCTGTGGAAAACCTGTTGCTGGAGGATTCTACGAACACGAGCTGCAACGCGTCACCGATCCTGATGTGTATCTAGTGGAAAAAGTCTTACGTAGGAAGGGGGATAAGGCGTACGTCCCCAGTCAGCCACATCCGTATTTGCAGATTTTGCTCAACGCCTGAGTACAAATGTTTGTGGCAGAAAGACTACAGATTTGATACAGGATTTTGTTATATTCGATGATGAAAGCAGACTGACAGCAGAAAGCCGACAGATTGTGCTGCCTTAACCTGCGAGCAGATTGGCGGCAGGATCTGCTGATACAATTTAATGGCAGAAATCGAGCAGACCCTGCGCTCCGCGATCTGACGTCACATAGGCAGCAGAAATACAACAGATTCTGCTTACACAGTCTGCGAGCAGTTTGGCGGCAGACACTGCAGAGAATCTGCTGGTACAATTTAATGGCAGAAATCGAGCAGACCCTGCGCTCCGCGATCTGACGTCATATAGGCAGCAGAAATACAACAGATTCTGCTTACATAGCCTGCGAGCAGTTTGGCGGCAGAAAGTAAGGAAAGTCTGCTGATACAATTTAATGGCAGGAATCGAGCAGATCTTGCGCTCCGCGATCTGACGTCAGATAGGCAGCAGAAATACAGCAGATTCTGCTGACATAGTTCACGACACGACCCCGCCAGGGCGCGATTGGGCGAGCGTTTCTCGCTTGCGAAATAGCACCGGCGCGGGAATAAGTGGCCGAGGGCTTGATCATTCAGGGCTTTCGAGTAGGACTCGTATTTGCCGGCATTCCACTGCGGAGTATATATTTGGTATACCCGTCTGTAAGGGCGGTATTATCAGTCGTTGCTGAAGACGAAGATCGTCTTAAGCATGCGGCATCCTTTATTAATTTACTAGACTAGTAGAAGATGCCGCATGCTAAAAACTAAAAAACTATTGATGATAATACCGCCCTAAGACGACTGAATAAATAGTAGTTACCATTAATTCTTTTTTATTTGGAAGAACTGTCTTTCAAAGTTTAAATCATTATTTTGAGCCGACCTGGCATTCAATTCACTAACAACTTGCTAAGTAAAACATTACAAATGTTATAATACCCGTTTAAATACATGGTTTACCAACTTTTCTTTCTTTCATAAAATATGGTAGGAATCAGATCTTTCAAGTCGGTCTTATAAACGTGTTCTATATATTATTTACGCTAAAGACTTTCGCACTGTTTTTAAATCTACACTATTATATAAAATTGCCTACTATGGCCGACATCAGGATCTGCTTGATTTCTGCCGCCAATTTGCGGGCGGTTTTTGTCAGCAAGATCTGATCGAAATCTGACATCAATCTGCGGTCAGATTCTGATGTCAGGCTCTGACCGCAGAACCATAGTCAAATGCGGATATAATAGGCACCGAATCTGACGTCAGAATCTGCTCTGTATCTGATACCAATCTGCCGTCAGATCGCGCTGCGCAGGATCTGCTCGATTTCTGCTCTCAATCTGCGGTCAGCCACGGCAGCAAGATCTGATCGAAATCTGACATCAATCTGCGATCAGATCCTGATGTCAGGCTCTGACCACAAAACCATAGTCAAATGCAGACATAGTAGGACCCGAATCTGACGTCAGAATATACTCGAATCTGACATCAATCTGTCGTCAGACTGCAGTCAGTTTGTTTACTGGGTCAAGTGGTTGGGGTTTGATAAATCGCACAATTCTTGGATAAATAAAAATAATGTATTGTAAAAAATAATAATACATGATTCAATAAATACAATGATACATATACATGTGTGAACAATTTTTTATACAATAATTCCACCATTTATATATCTAGAGAGGCGGTAGCGTCTCGACGCCAAGTACATGAAAAACACCCTGTATATTGTCGACTGCTACCGTGTACCTTTACTCGTCCCGGAGACACTCTAACCTAATTCTGACATTTGTACATTAATATCTCATCACGCCTGCAATATTTTGTAAATTTAAAGACATTTTTCTTATGTAAACCGCATATCAGCTTTCGAATAAGACCAAAATCAATAAAATCGGTCCACGCATATCAGAGATATCATAATATCGTCTCATGGATTAGACGAAAACGGTAAGGTTATACACATAATACGTATACACGCGTTACACACACACCTTCAGCCAACACATGTTCGTTCTTCTTTCGTCGACTCTCGGGTTTAATCGGCAGGGATCGTCGTCCGTCATTGTACATATACTATTTTGAATTTTATAACCTACCAAGTGATAACTGTCAAATAAAGTGCGTTTTCCGAATTTGAAATGTGACGAGTTTTTACACTACATAGGAGACTGAATTATTGCCTCAATTAATAAGGTAAGTCGCCAAAAATTTTTAAATAGATTTCTTATGTAGAGTAGCAGACTTGGAAGTTGTCCGGAGATGGTTCGACTGAGAAGCATCTCCTTTCGCACAAGTTTCTGGAAATTTGTACCATGCATGTACAAAATAATATATATATTGTAGTAAAAAAATTGCACTGCATTTAAATTGCCAGATATTTGTATTTGTATACCAGTAATTTAGAGTTTTTATGTATATTATGGAAATGAAGGGGACGCACAGGATTCCTATAAAAATGAAGGGGATGCACAGGCTTGGATAGTATAGAATTGAAGGGGACGCACAGGCTTCGATGGATAGAAATGAAGGGAATGCACAAGCGCGGAGGTTGTCCAGAGAAGATTAGATAGATAGACCGAACATCTTGCACCACACAAGTTTCTAGAAAGTCAAATAAGGTAAATCGACAAAATTTCTTTAAAGACATAGCGTTAAGAATTATGAAGAAAATAGATTATGGTGGACTGCTTGCGATGTAAAGCAAGTCGCATTAGTGAAGAAAGTACGCTGAAAACTGATCTCCCTTGATGCTTTTCAATCTTTTGTGAAAGACATTCGTAATATTTTATTTAATAAAATCCACAGTAGTTGCCACGCTATTTGTTAATTTTTTAGATTCCCATTATTTCAATTCACCTGTTCGGAAAAGAGGCCTATTCGCGACACCTATTGTCGATTAGTACTAATTAGGCAGGTGGCAACGGCCTGCTCACTCATGTGGAGCGCGGATCGCGTCCCCTTCCATCGACTCGCGATCCATGGAGGGGGAAGGCTTGCGCTTCCTAGAAATTGACTCTGATTTCTGGGAATCGGCCACTCTGTTCCAGTCATCACGCTTGGGTAATATACTTTCGCTAACGCACTTTGCTTGCGCTATACTTTCGACATTGCTTCGAATCTTATACTTTCGCTAACGCACTTTGCTTGCGCTATACTGTCGACATTGCTTCGAATCTTATATTTTAGCTAACGCACTTTGCTTGCGCTATATATTCGACGTTGCTTCGAAACTTATTATATCGAACTGCGCGCCTTTGCTTCGCCAGTTTCTTGAACGCTTAAAGATTAGAATTATATTTAACCAAAACCATTGTAAATTGTGTGTGAAACGTTTTGAATTATTTTGTGTGTTTGACTATGTACATAATTAGAATTATATCCGTCGTGTTAAATTAATCGCCTCAAATTATCGTATCGCTCGTTTTAATCGCTTTAATCGTTTCAAAAATAAATCTTGTGCTAAACACTAACGACGCTGTTTCCTAGTGCTTGTTCCGATTAAACTTTGTAACACACCAATAAACATACTAAATTAGTTTTATGCCAACACCAATAAATTGTGTGTTAAAAATATTGGATCTCCTTGTTCATTTTCGCTGAATTATTACCATTAGCATTTAAATTTCCGGTCTACGCTTACAATAGCAAAATGCCACTCTACTTCTATATAAGTTCTATGTTAAGTTATATATTACTAAAATGTGGCTTTATATATATATATATTCGCGCACCATGTATTGTACACAAAGTACTATACATATAATATAATACATATAGGTTGGCAATCCGGTGCACATGGTTTCTGTTCGTAGTTGTTAAACTTACGTAGAATATAGAATTTATACTTAATTCTGTCGCGTGATAATTTGTAATTTATAATATTAAAAATTATCTAAAGTCAGTCCCTATGCAAATTATCTTTGTAAAAAGAAGTGAGATCCCCATAAAAAAACTTCAAAAAAGTAAAAAAATACGCCAAGTACATGAAAAATCAAATAAATCACAAAAAATAGATGACAATAATAATCACAAAAATTGAAGATACTAATAATAAAATAAAAAAAAAAGTGAAATCGAAATGAGCTGCCAGTACATAAAGGTGGTTTCCAACTGAGCCTAAGATGATACAACTATACAGGGTGTAAACAGTATACGTAGCAATATTTTAGGGGGTGGTAGGGGAGGTCCAATGGAACATAAAAGTCCTATGACATAATGTCCGATCTGTCTCCATTTTACAGTAATAATGCCTCAAAGTTAACATGTCTATATGCTAAACTAATAGTCGCAAGATTCCATAATTTTGCATATACATTGGGGACCACCAGTAAAGTAAAATGGTCTGAATACATTTTGTTGTATCTCGTATAGTTTCGCTGTTATAAAGGTTTAAACATCGGAGATGTTTGTGGAAAAGATCGTCGCTACACGCACACAGATGAGCCGTAGCACAAAGACCGCCCGTTGTGAGCTGTTCAAGATGACCCAGTAAGCAAGTAACTATGGGCCCCTTACAGTAGCGGTCCCATTGAGGATCTGTTTGGAGTGGAGGCGCTTAGGGTCGTCAGCTAGAAAATAAGAAGCAAGTGAACGAAAACTCTACACGTGTTCTTAGGCCAGGCGTGCAGTGGTGGCAATTTGTTGCATGACAGTTTTGATGCTCATGAAAAAATGCATTGATTTACATGGAAGTAAATTCCTTTGACGACGTGACTGCAAAACGTGTTGTTTTTTTCAGAAAGTGATAAAACTGTTTCTTTCCTTTTAGTGTGACTAAACTGTCACGCAACAAGCTACTGTCAATACATGGCTACTCTGACCTGAATTTAACGTAAAAAGGCGAATACGCAGTTTTTTTTTAGAAGATTCGAAAATAATAATTATTTGAAGTGGGAGGATAAGGAATACGTAAATTTCCATCTGTTAATAACGTAGCCACGAAAAGGTAATGTAACAGGAAATTAACGAAAGGTGATAGGCGTTAGTAACTAAAACTCACCCTTGTTGGAAATTCACCTGCAGCTTGAAAATCTGTGTCACAGGGTCACCGAACCGATCCTGGTCATCGATGGACGTGCTCCGTGCACAGCTGGTCCCAGGTATCCTTACATTCCCACTACCCAAAGTTAAGGGTCGCAATGTCAGGTGCGTCCAGGTCAACGTACCGAATATTCACTTCACTGCACAGCTACTAACACTGATCACTTTATTTATCCTGAAGTATTCTTGGGCCGTGTACATTTCTGCGACGCGATTGCTAGCTGACTGACAGAATTTTTTCCAAGCAACTTCCGCTACCCCCAAGTAGCTTCTCTGGTTCCATTATGAGTTAACTCCCACCAGGGCAAGAGGCTTTAGGTAAAAAGAAGACAACACATTTTCGGAACACGAGTTTTGCAGAAGTGCAACGAACACTTTCACAAAAGCCCGCGCTCCGTCCTTCTACTGCCAATGTACCCATTGCTTCGAGATAGAAAACAGACACCACGTGTATCGGTTCGAAAGGGTCCGAAGGGAAGAGACAGTCTTCGAGTTGCTATAAAGAAGAAAATGCATACCATTCCTGTTTCCCCTTTCCGATACCCTGAGTTCACGACTGCTACGAGGCGGAACCAATTAAGTCATAAATTATCCGAAACTGTAGGAAACCGTTCTCTACCGCCGACTCGCTGGACAATAAACCGCGACCCTGGCGAAATGCTCTGGCTGATCAGCCTGATTAATTTTGAAGAACTAGAAATTACAGAGTATTATCCAACATCAATACGCCTCGCGGAAAGACACAGGAAGAGAAGAGGTAGTCCGCTGACTGCGCGTAGTCCCGCCTGCTTCGTCCTACCTTCAAATTAAAGACGGATCCCTTATCTCTCGAGTATAAACACGCGCTCGAATTTCAAAACAAAAGCACGCGTCGACGTATTCCGTGCTAGAGATGTTGGGCCTTGAGGTCCGATTGGTCCCAAACTAACCAATCGGGCCTGCTTATCTCTCGTGTCTAAACACGCGCTCAAATTTCAAAACAAAAGCACGCGTCGACGTATTCCGTGCGAGAGACAGTGGGCTTGAAGTCCGATTGGCCCTAATCTAACCAATCTGCCCTGCATCCCTCCCAAACGGCCACTGTTCTGAAGAGGCCCTCTTCACAGTAATATCTCCTCCCCAAGGCCCACCTTCTCTCGCACGAAATACGTCGACGCGTGCTTTTGTTTTGAAATTCGAGCGCGTGTTTAGACACGAGAAATAAGCAGGCCCGATTGGTTAGTTTGGGACCAATCGGACCTCAAGGCCCACCATCTCTAGCACGGAATACGTCGACGCGTGCTTTTGTTTTGAAATTCGAGCGCGTGGTTATACTCGAGAGATAAGGGATCCGTCTTTAATTTGAAGGTAGGACGAAGCAGGCGGGACTACGCGCAGTCAGCGGACTACCTCTTCTCTTCCTGTGTCTTTCCGCGAGGCGTATTGATGTTGGATAATACTCTGTAATTTCTAGTTCTTCAAAATTAATCAGGCTGATCAGCCAGAGCATTTCGCCAGGGTCGCGGTTTATTGTCCGGCGAGTCGGCGGTAGAGAACGGTTTCCTACAGTTTCGGATAATTTATGACTTAATTGGTTCCGCCTCGTAGCAGTCGTGAACTCAGGGTATCGGAAAGGGGAAACAGGAATGGTATGCATTTTCTTCTTTATAGCAACTCGAAGACTGTCTCTTCCCTTCGGACCCTTTCGAACCGATACACGTGGTGCCTGTTTTCTATCTCGAAGCAATGGGTACATTGGCAGTAGAAGGACGGAGCGCGGGCTTTTGTGAAAGTGTTCGTTGCACTTCTGCAAAACACGTGTTCCGAAAATGTGTTGTCTTCTTTTTACCTAAAGCCTCTTGCCCTGGTGGGAGTTAACTCATAATGGAACCAGAGAAGCTACTTGGGGGTAGCGGAAGTTGCTTGGAAAAAATTCTGTCAGTCAGCTAGCAATCACGTCGCAGAAATGTACACGGCCCAAGAATACTTCAGGATAAATAAAGTGATCAGTGTTAGTAGCTGTGCAGTGAAGTGAATATTCGGTACGTTGACCTGGACGCACCTGACATTGCGACCCTTAACTTTGGGTAGTGGGAATGTAAGGATACCTGGGACCAGCTGTGCACGGAGCACGTCCATCGATGACCAGGATCGGTTCGGTGACCCTGTGACACAGATTTTCAAGCTGCAGGTGAATTTCCGAAAGAGTGAGTTTTAGTTACTTTATTGGTGATTATTAGTTATTAAATTTAACGCAGGCTATGGCTTATTTCCGGCGATATTTATCTAAATTTCCGTACCTAAATTTTGTCTTCGGGGCTTTTAAACAGACTTATTCATCATCAGCAACAGTGTTGGCCGTTATTAAACTACGGATTCTTATCACAATAACGAACTACGATCACGTTTTGTTTATTTCCTGTTACATTACTTTTTCATTTAAGCGATATTTGAAAACGAAATCTACGTATTTCTTGTCCTCTCACTTCAAATAATTATTATTTTCGATTCTGTTTTAAAAAAAAATGTGTATTCACTTTTTTACGTTTGATATGATTTTCCTCGATTTATCTTTTACTCGTAATTCACTTTAAATGACAACCAAACGATGACGGAAGGTATCGATTGCCGTCGTTTTCGCAGAGATCTGATGAGAGATGCGGAGCGGAAAGAGTTTGGTTCGTAATAGGTATTCAAACCCCTTCAAGGGTCGGAAGCCATAAACTTGCGGTGAAGCATCATGGTGTGTTGTCTTCGCCACGGGATATGATGCGGCATCTCCTTGAGTCGAGTCGCTGGAGGATCACTCTTAAGAGTCTTTCCTTCCGAAAAACACACCACTTTGGGAATTACATGAAAGATCAGAAGTCAACACCCTGTTTCAATGTGTTGGTCTCACCAATATGCGCGAGCTACTACCCGTTTCAAACGCATGGTGCAAACTTTAGGGCATTATTACTGTAAAATGGAGACAGATCGGACATTATGTCATAGGACTTTTATGTTCCATTGGACCTCCCCTACCACCCCCTAAAATATTGCTACGTATACTGTTTACACCCTGTATATAATAACATATACACAGCTAAAATGCTGTGTTCATACATTCCATTACCGGCGACCTTCCATTCCATTCCAGTGCCGGCGACTTGCAACAATCGCTGTGGGATACAGCAACTCGACCCTTGCCTTAAACGGCCTTCTAGAAACGACTGTTGGCCACATGTTCCCGAAAAACTGTATTCAAGTGGTCGGTGAGCAACATCGCCCGAGTGTCTAGTGCCTGGATTCTGTTTCCCGTTCCGAATGGGAAACATCGCCGACTCTGTGGCAACACACCACACATATATATGTATATAGGGTAAGTCGGGGAGAGATGGCCCACTTTTTTAAAAAATCAGCACACCGTAAATTTAGTGGTTTTATAAAGGACAAAAATATATTTGCAAAAGGAGCGTGATCGAGCCATCTCACCGGGAATTACTCTACATCATATAGTAGATGTATACGTTAAAAATGTACTATACGATATACTTCAATACTTTAAGTTAATTATCAATTTCTTCTTTTTTTTCTTCAACACGCCCCGTATTGTTCTTAATCTGTACAATTTCACTAACTTTTTTCTCGATGTAATGCATCGCAACTACGCATCGATGTTTTCTTTAACATCGAATACTTCTGCGTTTTGAATTAATTAACAGGCCATAAGTAGTGAAATAAAATAAAAAACCGAAAAGAATAATTTAGAATAATACCCATTTATTATCATTACAATACCAGTATTTTATTTAAATGTCCCAGGGTTCTTTCTGTAGGCATAGTAACAGTAATAGTTTGCTCAATCGTTTAACCTCCAGTAAAGAAATGGATTGGACGGTAAACGATTCAACAAACTATTACTTTTACTACGTCTACAAAAGGAACACTGGGACATTTAAATAAAATACTGTTATAGAAATGATAATAAATAGATTTGATTCTGAATTGTTCTTTCCATATTATTTTTGCTACAATATTAAACATATCGAATAAAGAGTGACCCGAAAGTGAGGCCTTTTTTAGTCTTTTTTATTTTCGAACTGAATTTTGTGCCAAATGATAGCTTATGATGAGACATAAATCACAACAAATTTTCAAATTGAGGTAACAATTAGTTTGTGAGATATGGGAGGTGAAAGAAGTGAAAATTCATTAACGCGTCAGCCCATACGCTTCGATGTATCGACTTTTATGTCATTCCGATAATTTAGATAATTACTTCCATGGGTTTTGCTGACTGCTAACAACGAATTTGAACTTAGTGAGTCAGCGGTTGACAACGCTACCTGCGCGTCCGAAGTCACCATGTATACCACCCATTATCGACATCTGGTAGACAAATGTTTCCCAACGAACACTTCGAGAACAAGCTATTGCCTAGTCGTAAAGAAATGAAGAAATTTCGCTTCAAAAATACTAAATTGCCAGCTGTAAAATATAACTGAATTCGGACGCGCAGGTAGCGTTGTCAACCGCTGACTCACGGGACAATACGGTCATAAACGGTACGCTTCTCGATACCGCTGATGTACGTAGCATTTGTGACGGTAATAATTATCCAGCCTTTGAGGCTGCAACTGCTGGAGTAAACCATTGGTAGGTATCTGTTTCAAGAGGCAGTGGCTACTGCGAGCCACCCGTGGCGCAAACACGACCACGCTCGGTGTTTTCTATTCGAGCAGTTTTCTTCCAGTGGAAATCAGTAAATTTGCAAGCGCAATATCTCGAAAATCAGTTAAAATGAAGTGTACACATTATAGGTTATTGAATTTGTTTAGGAACTTATTATCAAGTGATCTGTAAAAAGAAAATAGTTCCATTTAAAAACCCGAACTTGACCATCCTATCTGTTAAAATAATAATCGAAGAAAAGTATCGTATGCGCTAATAATTTTATCCCCCCCTGTTGCAGCCGAAATCCGCCGATCAGCTGTCGCGCGGATTTAAACGGGCGTGCGAGAGCGTGTCAATACTGGTGACACACCGTCCGGTAAGACGGTGACATACGTCACACGTTTTTGCATGGATTCGAGCGGTGCGCGCTCTTCCAGGAATCCGTTAGTCGGTTCTAAGAACACGTTCGACAATAACACGCTCCCGCACGCACAATTTATAACGGCTTTTGTCGCCCTGCGACCCACGAGCAACGTTTTACGGAACCTTTTAAAACGGCCCTTCGAGCCTTGGCGCCCTGCGCCCCTGTACATAGCTTGTACATATTTCTGTTTCGCGTAACTGCCTGGTTGTAAGTCGTGTGTGTCCGTTCTGTGTCTGTGGAGTGCTCGTCGGTTGTTGTAACGACGCCCACCTACGATCAAATAAACGTGCCGTCTCAACAATTGGTGGACGTAATCATCTCGATTGGAGCGCATACTTTCTCTGGCCATACCAGTGGCAATCCACCCCACCTTCCTAAGGTCTACGTTTAAACGTTGGTCCTTCGAGCCGGATCGCCTTGAAGGATGGCTCCAACCACCAGGGATGGCGACAACGAGGACACTTCTCCAAGATGGCAGCCGTTGGTGAGAGAGATTCGGGTGCTTCTCCAAGGGTCCGTTCGCCTCCTCGCCAACTTCAAAAAGATGGGGAGGGCGAAGTTCACCGCAGAGAACACGGAGGATAGGTTGGCCAAGCTCACCGAGACGTGGGCCCGGTGCGAAGCCCTCAATATGGAGCTGGAGCTCCTGCTCTCGGACGCCGAGAGGACGACGTGCCCGTTCACGCAGGCGGAATTTGTCATCGCGGAAGAAGAGTATTGGGCTGCCCGGGACTTTCTACGCGAGGTCCTGAAGACGTTCCAGACGCCGCCTACATCGGGGTGATCACAGGGGACGTACGAAGGACTAAGCAGAGGCCTTGCACGCCTTCCGACCATTGCGTTACCGAAATTCTCCGGTGAGTACACGGAGTGGCCGAGTTTCCGCGACTTGTTCACGTCGTTGGTCATCGGCAACGCGACGCTCAGCGACACGACGCGACTGCAATATCTGCAGTCGGCGGTGGAGGGCCAGGCGGCCGAGACGATCGCTCACATTACCGTGACCGAGGCTAATTTTGGCACCGCGTGGGATCTCATGACCCGAGAATTTGAAAACAAGCGAGCGATCGTCTCGGCCCACCTGCGTGACCTTCTCACTCTACCGCCGATGGCGGCTGCGTCGGCCGATGAGTTGAAGCGTTTGCGTGCCCCTACCAACCGAGCGCTCTCCCTCCTCGCGAACCTAGGTCGCCCCACCGAGCACTGGGATGACGTCATCGTCGCTCTAACGACGATGAAGCTAGATCCCGAGCTCATGGAGGAGTGGGAGCTCTCGCTTGGCGTCAGCACCGACCCCCCCCCCCCCCCCCCTCGTACGCGGAACTCGATCGGTTCATGAAGGCCCGAATACAAGCACTGGAGGCCGCGAGACGCGCGAAAGAATCCGCGGCGCCCGATCGCGACAACGTGGCGGATTCATCGCCCGGCGCTGTCGCTCGGGTTTGCACCACGCACCCTGCGCTAGGCCCGTCGTCATCCGAGACGACATCCCACTGCCCTGTGTGTCGGGCGCGACACGCGCTCTATCGATGCACCGCGTTTAAGGGCCTACGCCCCGATCAACGCCGCCAAGTCGCAGCGGATAAGCGCGTGTGCTTCAACTGCCTCGCGCCCGGCCACCTGGCCCCGTCGTGTCCCGTCGAAACCTGCTGTTCGCGTTGCAACCGGCGGCATCACTCGCTGCTCCATCCTCAAACTTCCGAAACGGCAAACGGCCCCGATGGTGCCACCGCGGCTCCGTCGGCCAACGACGCTCAGCCCCCCGCGGCCGCGGTCAACTCCATCGCATCGCCCGCGAGCACGGATGGAGCGCCAGTGTTGCTGGCCACCGCGATTGTCGGCGTTCGGTCATCGGGCGGCGACGTACTGACCATCCGGGCACTACTGGATCAGGGATCCCAGGTGTCTCTGGTATCAGAGTCCGTGGTCCAGGCGCTACGGCTCCCACGGCAGGCCAACGCCATCAAGTTTATTGGCGCTCTGGATGGCAACTTGGGTACTTCGCGGGCGACGGTGGAAATGACATTGTCGCCGCCTTCTGGAGTCTCCACTACTGCCGTCACCATCACCGCCCATGTCGTGCCCAAAGTATCGTCATACCTGCCCGAGTGGACTCCGATCACGCAGCGGAAGGACTTCGCTGACCTGCCCTTCGCGGATCCAGATCCATCGACCCGTCGCCCGATTGACCTGATCGTCGGCGCCGACTATTTCGGAGCCCTGTTGCTCCCCGGGTTGCATCGCGGCACCCCCTCGGCGCTCATTGCCCAAAGGACCCTGTTCGGATGGATCGTCTCCGGCCCGACCGGTCGTTCGCCCGCCATCGGTGCAATTCACCATGTCATGGCCCAGTCCGTGGCAGTGGAGGATAACATCCACGCGTCGCTACGGAGATTCCAGGAGGTCGAGGATGCCACCGTGGCAACTACCCTCACCCCCGACGACGAGCGTCGCGAACAACATTTCGCGGGCACGCACTCACGGCGGGCGGACGGTCGGCATATCGTGCGACGCCCTTTGAAGGCCGGACATCCGCTCCGGCAAATGTATCGGCAAACCCGCGTGCACCCGAGCGACGCGAACCTTCAGTGTGCACTGCACAGGACGAATCCCTCCGGCCGATCAGTTGCGTCGTCGTTCTTTCCGGCTCCCCTGCGCCTGCTGACGAGATCACGACGTGAACGAGACATGTATTATCACGCCATAATTGTACCGTGCCACTCCGGTCCACCTGGTAGCGTCACTGCGTGTCACGGCGGGCGGACGCCCTGTGTCGGCGTCTGCCAAGGTCGGTCCGATTCTCCGGACCGAGGCGGGCGGAATGTTGCAGCCAAAATCCGCCGATCAGCTGTCGCGCGGATTTGAACGGGCGTGCGAGAGCGTGTCAATACTGGTGACACACCGTCCGGTAAGACGGTGACATACGTCACACGTTTTTGCATCGATTCGAGCGGTGCGCGCTCTTCCAGGAATCCGTTAGTCGCTTCCAAGAACACGTACGACAACAACACGCTCCCGCACGCACAATTTTATAACGGCTTTTGTCGCCCTGCGACTCACGAGCAACGTTTTTAAGGAACTTTTAAGACGGCCCTTCAAGTCTTGGCGCCCTGCGCCCCTGTACATAGCTTGTACATATTTCTGTTCCGTGTAACTGCGTGGTTGTAAGTCGTGTGTGTCCGTTCTGTGTCTGTGGAGTGCTCGTCCGTTGTTGTAACGACGCCCACCTACGATCAAATAAACGTGCCGTCTCAACAATTGGTGGACGTAATCATCTCGATTGGAGCGCATACCTTCTCTGGCCATACCAGTGGCAATCCACCCCACCTTCCTAAGGCCTTCGCTTAAACACCCCCCCCCCCCCCCCCCGAAGCATGCAGTTGAATATAAATAATTTTTTGTATTTCCAATACGTTGGGAACGATCCAGCTGTTTACTGTTCCCGTGGATACCTGCGTATTAACGAAAAGTCGCATTTTTTTCACAGCGAATAATCTATAAATTCTTAAAGACTGCGAAGGTACGATCTTAATTGCCCTTTGAAAATCTGGCAACCAGATATTTTAGCTATTGACGGATCCATGGCTGCTAAATAGAGTTTGGAATGGATGCCGAAGGGTCTTGGTCATAAGCTGGGGGACACAAGTTGCCGAGTCGCCAGACACAAGTCGCTGGATACCAGCCGCTCGGTAAAAGTCGCTGGAGACAAGCCGATGCATCCCAGCGAGTCGCCAGGCGACCCGCTGGAGTCGCTGGCGACAAAGTTGCCGGCGATTATCGCCCAGTCTATACGAGCCTTAAGGAATTGGTACAATATCTGAACAAAAATGCTGTGAAAATCGAATACAATCGAACGGCTTATCAGAAATATGATCAGAGCAATTGCGGGCAACTATGTCTACGCTTTCTACAAACGATTGGCACCAAATTTAAGGATTGACTTCCCACCACTCTGATTCAGTACTAATCGAGTCGTACAGCTCGGAATATGTCGCTAACATTCACTCTAACCGGCAAGAGTAGCACCCTCGCGGTGAGCTACTTTCCACCCATAGATTTGAGCGACGATGATTATGAGCTGGGTCTAACAACCTTTGAAACTTATCATACAATACCGAACATCGACTCGAGCAACGATAAATTCTACTTCACCGCAAATTATGACAGCAGCAACAGCATCCACACCACTCCTGAATACATTACGATTCCCCACGGCTCCTACGAACTAGACGCCATTGCCAAGTATTTGAGGCAGCGATTACTCGAGCGGTATCCTAAAAATGTCGGCGGCACCGATGCTAACGATGGTGATGTGTATCCTATAGTGTTGCGTCCCAACAACAATACCATGAAAAGCGAGCTGTACTGCTCGTTCACCGTAGACTTTACGAAGCGCAATAACATTTGATCGCTACTAGGATTCTCGACGAATCGGGTGTTGGAACCAGGGCGGTGGCACGAATCAGATGATCCGATTAATATCATGAACGTGAACATTATTCGCGTTGAATGCAGCGCTACCGCTGGCGCGTACAACAATGGAAAGCGCGTACATACGATACATGAATTTTCTCCGATAGTCCCACCAGGATATAAGATATCGGAAACGCCCGCGCAGATCATTTACCTTCCAATCACCGCACTGGTCGTTACGGATCTAACGATACGGGTTGTGGATCAAGACGGACGGCTGCTCGATTTTCGAGGTGAAGAGATTACCATCAGATTGCACGTACGACGGCGACGACGATAATACGTGTGGTGCGAACGAAAGAGATGCTTGTGTTGAACGACTCTAGAAACTCGTTTCTTCCAAACCAAATTGTTTACAACAACAACAACAACAACAGCTCTGATCACGCTAAAAAGAAGAGACTCACTGCTGCAAACATTGCATTTTTGAAATCCTTGGGATTCACCGTGCGCAATTAAGTTGAAAAATGGTTGACATTCTAAGCATTGGAAGGAAGCCGACGTTTGATGATCGCATCATCAAGCTCGAGACTCACACATACAACCCATACGTCAACACAAAGTTTGGACACAGCGATGAGATAAGAATACCCATACAACAGCAGGATTTATACACATTACCGTGCGAAAGTTTCCTCTACGTGGAGGGAAAATTGAAGATAAATAAGCCAAACGATACATTAACGGTGACATTGGGAAATAATTGTATGGCGTTCTTATTCGATGAGATTCGATACGAGCTGAATGGTGTGGAAATTGATCGCAACAGAAACGTCGGAATAACTAGCACGCTGAAAAACTATGTATCGCTGACATCTGGCGAAGACAAAAATATGGAGAATGCCGGATGGGGCTTCAAACGACGCGATGGGCTAAAAGTGAAAAATCATTTCAATTTTTGTATCCCACTGAAATATTGGCTGGGATTTTGCGAGGATACAAACACATTATTATTAATGCGCGTCACGAATTGATTTTAATACGATCGCGCAACGATAACAATGTTCTAATTGGATCGCCGATGTTGGAACCAGAAATTCAATTAGTTAAAGTACAATGGCGGATGCTTCATGTGACGCTGAACGACGTTAATAAGCTATCGTTGCTACATACTTTGGACAATGGGCGAAACCTGAGCATTTGTTTTCAATCGTGGGATATGTATGAGTATCCTCTCTTACAGAGCACTACCAAGCACTCATGGGCCGTGAAGGCATCTGCGCAGTTGGAGAAGCCGCGTGTGATTATCCTTGCTCTACAGACTGATCGAAAGAATGATATGTCCAAAGATGCTACTATGTTCGACAAATGCAAATTAACCAATGTGAAAGCTTTTCTCTACTCGGATTTTCACCCATATGACGTCATGCAGGTGGACTTTGACATGGATAAACATGCCATCTTGTTTCACATGTACACGCAATTCCGTAAATCATATTACAACTGCAACAATGGATTATTCACCGTGGCCGAATTTTTAGAATTTGGTCCCTTCGTGGTGATTGATTGCTCGCGACAAACGTGCGCATAGAATTCGAGTGTCAAGAGAACGTACCGGCAAATACTACAGCCTACTGTCTGATTCTGCACGATCGGGTGGTTGAATACAATCCGCTGACAAACGTGGTGCGCAAAATTAATTAAATTGCCTGCCCTCTCCTGTGTCAAATTCGTACCAACAGAAAATTTCATCGTGAAAATCGAGATGCTTTACGAGAATGACTGTATTCCCCCATCTGTCTTGGAAGCGAGCGGGCCTCTAAATTGTATCGATAATGTCCGCGCCAACATTTGTTGACCTGCAAGGGTTCATCGTCGATGGAAGATTTGTCGTCAAGGAAGTGGCTGTCCTGCGAAAGGGAACAATTCTCTCGCATTATATTTTTCGGAGTTCGATGCCACAATATCTTCTTACGAAATCTGACAAATCAAGCATCCGGTGGTTAACGGCGAAACATCATGGGCTACGCTGGGACGATGGAGAAGTTGTGACGAAGTCACGTCACGCGCCGTGCGAGCGCCCGAGACCGAAACAAAGGGGCCTAGTTCGCGCCGCGCCCGCTGGGCGGCTACGGACCCGCGACGGCTCTCGCGTGTGAAACCGTACGGGCTCCGCTTATAAGAGCCGCGGCGAGCGGACTCTGGAGCCCTTGTGCATGTCGCTATACCGCTTCACGCAATACAAGGCGCTCATTTTTGAACCACGGCATGAGATTTCTCTCGTACCATCCCGTGAGGTGTGTCAGTGTCGGCCATAGCCATACTATACCATTACCAGCCTCTTTCCGAAATAGGCCAAGATTGTCTTGCGCCCTGCCACCGTCAGAGAGGTACCTCCGCGCCCATTAGGCCGGAACCCTATTGCACTCTGAACCTCTATTGTACGACTCTCGACCGAACGTGCCTTGTAAGGCCATTCCGAGCAGAACGTTCCACAACTCCGAATCCTGCTTCTTGAAACTTTCGCCGCCAAGCCGCCGCCGCCGCGATCACCGACGCGCCGCTACGCAACTCTTCCGCCGCGCACGGAAACAAATGTAAAAACAACCCACAGCTTTTGACAATAAACACTGTTATTGTTACTAAACGCAGTCTACTCATTCGCCGAACCTGGCCATACCGACTGAGTCGGCATAAATCCCTTCTCCGTCCCACCGGTAATCGTGCCGCTACCAAACACGATTACAAAGTGGCGCCCAAACAGGGACGTTGAAAAGGAGAGGGGCGAATGAGCGTAAGCGTAAGCTGGGTATACGAGTTGCGGAAAGCGGACTTGGTCAAAACCGCGGAAGATCTCCAGATCGACGCCACCGGCAATCTCGACGAACTAAGACAACGAGTCGTCGCCCACTGCCGCCAAAATAAGATGGGACCGCCAACAATCACGGCAACTGGTGAATCTGGCGCCCAGCTCGAAACACTGACGACTAGCGCGGGCGGCAGTATGATTGCCCCAGAAGTTACGGCAATGGACCGAATCCGGAAGTGGGGGACCAGCTACAATGGCGGCCCCGGCGCTGCCGAATTTCTACAGCGGCTAGGGGACCTACAACATAGTTACCAGGTCACCCCAACTCAGATCCTGCAGTGTCTCTCCGAGATCCTCAAAGGGAGAGCTCTCGGCTGGTACCGACTCCGACGCTCCGAGTGGAGGTCATGGGACGATTTTGTCACAGACTTCCGAGCCTTCTTCCTAGCCACAGAAGACGAAAACGAACTGGAGGAGATCATCACACGACGCCTCCAAAAACCCCAGGAGACCGCCACGGACTTCATCCTGGACCTGTTGCCGCTGATGCAACAGTACGGGAAATACTCTCCCGAGCAACAGGTCAACCGAGCCTACCGCAACCTCCGACCGGAGTACCGCCGGTATATCAAAAGGACTGAATTCCAGACACTGCCAGAATTGATGCGATTGGCCGCCGACCAAGACAAAGTCACGGCTGAGGAAAAGGAAGCCGCCGGCGTCGGGCGAAAAGAAGCCCCAAAAACCGAGAAACGGCCAGAGAAGAAGGCCGAATCAGCCCGCAGCAGCGGCCTAGCGGAAGTGCAGGCCGATTATGACCGGGCGACCTGCTGCTGGCGATGTGGCCAACGCGGCCACCGCCGCCCGGAGTGTAGACGCGCGAGCAAGCTGTTCTGCTCGTACTGCGGAGCCGCCGGACGCACCTCCCGAGACTGTCCATGCAACCCGTTTTCGGGAAACGAGGAGGGGCGCGGGAACCGAGGCGACCGACAAAACGCCCAACCCACAATGCCTCAAGCGGACAAGTAAACGAAGACCCTCGACTGTACCTCGCCTTCCGAGTGGGCAATGTACGATGGTGGGCACTGGTCGACACCGGAGCAACCCGCTCATTCATACGACCAGATGTCGCCACAGCATGCGAGAAGCAAGGATACCACCTCGCGCCCGCCACATTTACAGCAAGCGTCGCTGACGGCGCAGAGGTACCACTACGAGGCGAAATAACGTTACCCGCCATGATACACGACCAAAAGGTGCAACACACCTACGCCGTGCTCCCGGGCCTGTCACACGCCGCTCTATTGGGGGTAGACATCCTGGGAAAACTAGGCCTAGAGGTACAGATTGGTACCCACCGATGGACTCGCCACGCCGAAACCGCGGCAGTGGAAGCCCCCGGCATCCGACGATGCACGCCGGCCCAAGAAGCCGCCTTGCAACAACTCCTGGACGAGGAGTTACCGCCACTCCGGAAGCTACGAGGCACGACAAGCCTCGCCGAGCATCGAATACGGTTAAAGACGACCGTGCCGATTAAGCAACGATACATGCCCAGGAACCCGGCCACACAAGCCTTAATTAACGAGGCAGTGGACCAGATGCTAACAGACGGAGTGATAGAGCCGTCCAACAGCCCATGGAGTTCACCTGTGGTCATGGTTGCCAAGAAAGGAAAAAAGAAGAAGCGATTCTGCATCGACTTCCGCCGAGTGAATGCCGTTACCGAAAAAGACGCCTACCCCTTGCCGCAGGTCCAGGCGACGCTCGACAAATTGCGCGAGGCACGCTACATTTCGACACTGGACCTTGCAAATGGGTACTGGCAAGTACCGCTGGCCGAAGAGAGCCGCCCGCTAACGGCTTTTACCGTTCCCGGACGCGGACTGTACCAGTTCCGCGTCATGCCGTTCGGCCTCCACTCGGCCCCCGCCACGTTCCAACGACTACTCGACAGCGTCATCGGACCCAGCCTGGAGCCAAGGGCCTTTGCATACTTGGATGACATCATCGTCCTAGGTCGCACCTTCGAAGAACACTTGGAAAACCTTCGAGAGGTGTTGCGCCGACTGCAACAGGCAGGCCTCCGTCTAAACGAAGAGAAGTGCCGGTTCTGCCAAACCGAGCTCCAATACCTCGGACACGTCGTCTCCGACCAAGGAGTCAAAACCGACCCCGAAAAAGTCGAGGCCATCCGCAATACGCCGCCGCCGCAAAACCTACGAGAATTACGGCGCTTCCTGGGAATGGTCTCCTGGTACAGGAGATACATTCCCCAGTTCTCCGACACGGCCGCACCACTCCATCAGCTTCTCCAAAAACGCACACGTTGGAATTGGACGGAAGAAGCCCAGTCCGCCTTCGAGACGCTCCGCCACCAGCTGGCCACCGCACCGGTATTAACATGCCCCGACTTCGACCGACCGTTTGTGTTGCAAACAGACGCTAGCCAAGGAGGCCTGGGTGCCGTATTGACACAAGACCACGATGGCGAAGAACGAGTCGTGGCCTACGCCAGCCGAACGCTCAATTCGGCTGAAAGAAATTACTCCGTCACGGAGAAGGAATGCTTGGCAGTGGTCTGGGGCATCAGAAAGATGCGCCCATACTTAGAGGGATACTCGTTCACGGTCCTGACCGACCACCAAGCACTGAAATGGCTGCAATCCATCGACAGCCCCTCAGGACGGCTAGCGCGCTGGAGTCTGGAGCTGCAACAGTATGATTTCAACATAGAATATCGAAAAGGGGAGAACAATCTCGTAGCGGATGCCTTGTCACGACAAGGCGAGATTGCAGACGTGAATACCGAAGTATCAAAAGAATGGTACGACACGAAGAAACGGGCCGTCGAGGAGACGCCGCTCCTCCACCCAGAATACCAGATTCACGAAGGCGAAATGTACCGACACTTCCCCGACACAACCGGCGGCCACCCCGAAGACGAGTGGAAGCAGTGTGTGCCACGATCCCGGCGCGACGAAATCCTAAGGGCTAACCACGACGCCCCCACGGCCGGACATCTCGGAATTAATAAGACCACAGCCCGACTGGCCCGAAAATATTATTGGCCAGGAATGTTTCGAGATGCAGCCCGATACGTCCGCCAGTGTGCGAAATGCCAGGAGTATAAGGTGTCGCAGCAAGCCCCGGCGGGACTGATGCACACCACGCCGGCAGCCTACCCGTGGGACGTCGTGTCAGCCGATCTAGTCGGACCGCTCCCACGATCTAAGAAAGGCCATACCGTGGTCGTGGTGATGCAAGACAAGTTCACAAAGTGGATCGAGCTACAACCCCTTCGCCAGGCCACCGCCCCGGCCGTGGCGAAGGCATTCCGCGAGAGAGTGGTCATGCGCTTCGGGTGTCCCCGCCGAGTCATTACGGACAACGGAAAACAGTTCGAAAGCCGAGAATTCACCGGCCTGTTGCGAGAATATGGCATCGACCACCGGAAAACACCGCCTTATACGCCACAATGTAATCCGGTCGAAAGAGCCAACCGGGTAATCAAGACGATGATCGCCCAATTTACTGACGGAGACCACACGACGTGGGATAATTGGCTACCCGAGATCGCTTTTGCCTACAATACCGCACGGCACGAGGCCACGGGGAGTACGCCGGCCGCCTTAAACTTTGGCCGCGAACTCACGGCTCCCGGAAACCCCCGACCAACCACGAGCGATCCAACAGAAGAGCCGACTCAAGAGGACGCGCAAGGATGGCAACAACGGCTCGCGGGCATCAAAGATAGCATCGAGCTCGCGCGCTGGAATCTGGTACGAGCACACCAGAACCAGAAGCATTATTACGATCTACGCCGCAGAGAGTGGCGTCCCGCGATCGGAGACGAGGTGATGAAGCGCGAACACCACCTAAGCGCGGCAGCGAAGCAGTTCAATGCTAAGCTGGCCCCAAAATTTGCCGGCCCGTACACGGTAGCCAAGTTCGAGGGACCCAACATCGTGGTGCTGAAAGGTGCGCGCGGGAAACCAGTGCGCGCGCACATCAGCGATCTGAAACCCCGCAATACCAACGAACCAGAAGGCGCGGACTGTATCAGCGCCTCAACAAGAGTAAAGGAGACCGAGACAGAAACCCTAGTTCCAGCCGCGAGACCTAGGTGGCAGCAGCCCGCCCAAGGTTCTCGCTGGCAAAGATACATCACCGGGGGATATAAGACAACAGCGGATCGACGGAAACAATTGGCAATCAGCATGCCACGGAGTAAGATTATCTCACCCGAGAACTCGGGCCGAGCAACGGCCGTACCGCTGGGCTCCACCCCGGTGGGACCGCCAGAACATAGAATCCGCAGGCCACAGGTCGTGGAAAACCGGCCGTGGCCCGCCAGGGTCCAGCTGCAGGAGCAGCCACCTCCCCATCGAGGCCCACCACCGCGCCTCCGGGCACCGACAAGAAGGCTGGACACCCTGGGGAGTCAGGAGGTCTTAATGGTGGAGACCTCGACTATGCAACCCCAGGAGGCCGGAGGACGAAGTTATCAGGGAGCGACCACCCGACGACGCCGGACCGCCCACGCCGGCCTGCAGCCACTGGACCTCCGGCAAATGATCCACCAGCTGCCTCCACCGACCCCGTCAGTCACGACAACCACCGGACGACCGACCACACTGGGGCGGTCCAGCCCGCAGACCACCCGCCCGCCACGGGCCGGACAACCACCGGCGGACAGGAAGCGGAAGCAACCGACCCCGAGAGGACGGCGGACGACGCCGGCCACCGACGCCGCGCCACTGGCCCCGCCATCGCCGACCGACATTCCCGACGCAGCGTCGCTGGCTCAGCCTGGCCTTCAAGGCCCCCCAGCGGCCGCGCCACCGCCGATAGAACACCAGCCGCTGGTACCGCCCGGCCTCCAAGGCCCCCCAGCGGCCGCGCCACCGCCGATCGGGCACCAGCCACCGCCGTTGGTACCGCCTGGCCTCCAAGGCCCCCCAGCGGCGACACCAGCTGCAGCGCCACGGCCGTGGTCGTGGGCCACCGACCGCCCCGGCCTAGTCATTTTCCATCCCGCCGCCATGCGTCCCAGGCGGGTGTACGCGGTCACCACCTCGACCGCGGTGGTACTGGGCAGTCGGTTCCGCAATGGGGATCTCGGTATCGAGATCCGGAATCGGTGGCCGGCTGCCCCCGCGGAACCGAACCCGCGCGAGTAATTTTAAGGTAGATTTAAGTTTGGTGATGGGTAGATTAAGTTTCTTTGCGTTGGGTTGCAACCCCCGTAGGTTAAGGTAGGTTAAGTAGTGGTAAGAACCCATGTACCTGACGGCCAGAAGCCGAACGTATACCGTTTTCCCCCCCGAAGTGGGAGGGGGGTGTGACGAAGTCACGTCACGCGCCGTGCGAGCGCCCGAGACCGAAACAAAGGGGCCTAGTTCGCGCCGCGCCCGCTGGGCGGCTACGGACCCGCGACGGCTCTCGCGTGTGAAACCGTACGGGCTCCGCTTATAAGAGCCGCGGCGAGCGGACTCTGGAGCCCTTGTGCATGTCGCTATACCGCTTCACGCAATACAAGGCGCTCATTTTTGAACCACGGCACGAGATTTCTCTCGTACCATCCCGTGAGGTGTGTCACTGTCGGCCATAGCCATACTGTACCATTACCAGCCTCTTTCCGAAATAGGCCAAGATTGTCTTGCGCCCTGCCACCGTCAGAGAGGTACCTCCGCGCCCATTAGGCCGGAACCCTATTGCACTCTGAACCTCTATTGTACGACTCTCGACCGAACGTGCCTTGTAAGGCCATTCCGAGCAGAACGTTCCACAACTCCGAATCCTGCTCCTTGAAACTTTCGCCGCCAAGCCGCCGCCGCCGCGATCACCGACGCGCCGCTACGCAACTCTTCCGCCGCGCACGGAAACAAATGTAAAAACAACCCACAGCTTTTGACAATAAACACTGTTATTGTTACTAAACGCAGTCTACTCATTCGCCGAACCTGGCCATACCGACTGAGTCGGCATAAATCCCTTCTCCGTCCCACCGGTAATCGTGCCGCTACCAAACACGATTACAAAGTTCCATACAGTATGGCTAAACAGCTAATTACGAAAGCTGTAGCTGATGCGATCGATAAAGAAGATGACACGTACCATGTCGTATACCTTAAAGGGCTGCAGAAACGCGAATGGCTTGCGGATTTCCTCGATGAAAGTACGAGAGCGGATGTGATCATCGAGACGCTGGACATTGACTACGAGGATATACAATCTCTAAATAAGCTAAATGTAGTTGATACTCTGCGATGTGACACGCAAAGCACTGTGCCTTGCAAAATGTATTTAAAATATTGAACTGGTGGACTAAACGCCAGAGAGAAATTCATACATAAATATAATCAATTTTTTAATGCGTATAATTTTCTTCATCCTCCCCCAACCCAACCTCCTGCGTTTGATGTACGCTAGATTAAGACGATAGTTATAATTATTATGTACAAGTGGTACCATACACGTACAGAGTGGTACGACAGACGTTCGATACACGTTCAAAGTGGTACGAAAAACGTTTGATTCACGTTCAAAGTGGTATGAAAGACGTTTGATGCATGTTCCAAGCTGTTCGAATCACGTTCGATGCACGTTCCAAGACGTTCGATTCACGTTCGATGTACGTTCCAAGCCGTCCGATTCACGTTCGAAGTGGTATGAAAGACATTCGATGCACGTTCCAAGCCGTTCGATTCACGTTCGATGTACGTTCCAAGCCGTTCGATTCACGTTCGAAGTGCTATGAAAGACATTCGATGCACGTTCCAAGCCGTTCGAATCATGTTCGATGCACGTTCCAAGACGTTCGATTCACGTTCGATGTACGTTTCAAGCCGTTGGATTCACGTTTGAAGACGTTCGATTCACTTTCGATGTACGATCAAAGTGGTACAAAAGACGTTCGATACGCAATCAAAGTGGTATGATCTAGTCGAATGATGTGTCAAAGAAGAAGGGAAAGAAGATGCGTGTGAATAAGGAGAGGATGGTTAGTGAAGAAGAAGATAAGGACACGGGGGAGGAGGATGGTCAGCGAAAATAAAGGTGGAGAACAACAACATTTTACTTTTGCAAAGCTACGCACTTCTCGATTTCATGATAGGAGGGGTTTTAACATGCGAGAGCCAGGAGATGCAGCGAGACCAGTTGCCCGTCAAAGCTTAGTGAAAGCACTTAGTTTATTTGAAGACATTGTGACATTTAACATTTTTTTTTATATATTTGGTGAAAATGGGCTGGTCGAGGATTGCGCCGGAGTGCGACCCTGAGGTATGTACTGAACAATATTCTTGTCATTTACCGCGTTTAACGTCTCGAACGATCATGAATATGTATTAGTGAGCTATTGATGTGTGGCCGTCAAGACCCAGACACAGGACTCAATGTTCCGTACTCGAAGGGTTAATCGTTGAATCCAAGTGCTCTTAAATCAGGCGGACATCTCAATATCATGGGTTTCTTTTTTTCCAGAACTCGCCATCGCCACCACCATCCCCAGCATGGTCTTCGGATTGGGGGGCGGGGGGAGGGGGGGGGGGTCGCCGCAGCCGTCGCCGCCGCCATCCCCGCTTTCACCACCGCTGCCACCACAGGTATGTAATACTTTGCATTGTTTTGTGTATCTCATGTTTACTATGTTTGATGTGTTAATATTATATCAATGTTTGTATCTATGTTCTAGGCCAGCGCTGCACAAGGAGCTGTTTTCGGCGCCTAGCGGCGAGCAACCCACCTTTCCTGTTGCTAAGGTTAGAATCGATGAGGAGAACTGCAGTAGTATATGTGCGTGTTCGTAGGCTCGTAGCATAGGTATATATGACTGGGTTCCTTGTGGGGCCCCAGTGCAGAACAGGTCCCGTAATAAAACTCGCTACGCTCGGGCAGCAATTCACGCGAGGCGAAATCGCTTCTCTCCCGTGTCACGCATTATATTTTTTTTCAACACCTGCATGAAAGGTGTGTTTTTGAAAGCCTGCTGAACGATTCGCAAAAAATATGCATGTTCGATTGCTTTTTTATTCTGTCAAAATTAATAAATACGTGTATTTATTTTCCAACAAATCGATAACGATTAGTCGAACAACTGCATCTTCATACCATAGGGTAACGTCAAACTCCAGTTTCTTTGGGAGGAAAGTAAGAAATTGCGAATACGCATGCGGGTAAAGTCTTTTTCCCTTGGGAGATAGACTTTACGCGAATACATTTGAAATTAGTCATTTTGCTCCCGCTGAGCACGCGTAAAAAAACACACATTTTCATGCAGGCCCCACAAGGAACCCAGTCATATATCCCTATGCTACGAGCCTACCCAGTAAACAAACTGACTGCAGTCTGACGACAGATTGATGTCAGATTCAAGTATATTCTGACGTCAGATTCGGGTCCTACTATGTCCGCATTTGACTATGGTTTTGTGGTCAGAGCCTGACATCAGGATCTGATCGCAGATTGATGTCAGATTTCGATCAGATCTTGCTGCCGTGGCTGACCGCAGATTGAGAGCAGAAATCGAGCAGATCCTGCGCAGCGCGATCTGACGGCAGATTGGTGTCAGATTTTGATCAGATCTTGCTGACAAAAACCGCCCGCAAATTGGCGGCAGAAGTCAAGCAGATCCTGATGTCGGCCATAGTAGGCAATTTTATATAATAGTATAGATTTAAAAACAGTGCGAAAGTCTTTAGCGTAAATAATATATAGAACACGTTTATAAGACCGATTTGAAAGATCT
Organism: Andrena minutula; assembly: GCA_929113495.1. Lineage (NCBI taxonomy): Eukaryota > Metazoa > Arthropoda > Insecta > Hymenoptera > Andrenidae > Andrena > Andrena minutula. The sequence continues at coordinate 47,109,736 of OV815993.1, read as the reverse complement.
GATTCCTACCATATTTTATGGAAGTGTGACGCCCCAAGATTTTTCGCGCGCGGTTACTTCAACTCATTTATAAATCTATCTACAAATCCGCTCAAATCTTCCCCAAACCTCAATTCTGACCCCTTTACCGACGACCTCGGCCGCCTTGGCGATGTACCTTAGCGGTCCCCATCTCAAGACGGTCAATCATTAAATCTCCTTCCCTTATTCGCCCAACGCGGCACAAATCCCTCTCTTACGTCGAATCTAAACAAGTCCCTCGCCCCACAAATATCTTAAATCGAGACCACGTCTCACACCCTCTCAATGACCAAAGCAGTCAAACCCACCGACGTCCCTTTCCTATTAAAACAACCAAAATCCATTCGAGGAGTTGAGCAATTCAAAATCACGTGTATAAAAACCCTAGAAGAAAAACTGCGAGTCCCAATATAGACCAACCTTTGATCCCTACAAAAACCCCCAAAAGTTAATGCGACGCATGTTCCTGATCAGGTCAAGGTGCGTACTGCGCACCCCCCTTCATACCGTAAAATATTATATAAGCAGGACAAAGTCCATACCGCGCGTACACCCCACAACCCGTTGCAAAATCATATAAATACAAGGGCCCGGAGACAGAAGTTCTCTTTCGCCGAAATACCAGGATCGAAGGGACACGCTCTCTTTCGCCGCAATACCAGCTCCGAAAGGACACGCTCGGCAAAGTGTTATTTAAACTAAATTCACCCATCTTCAATCATCAAGAATTGTAAGAGATTATAATTACCATTAATACCACTGTGTATCACCATCATCATTATCAATTATTCTTATTCTTATTGTTTCATATTATTTCATATTGCAACGCTTATTGCGCTTATATTATATTGTATTGCTATTCTTAGTGCTTTTCACATTATTTCGTATTGCAACGCTTATTGCGCTCATACTATTGTGTATTGCTATTTGTATTGCTTAGTAACGCTTATTGCGTAAATCATCCTAGCTTATTAATATATATATAGTATTTCATGTTCATATTCATAACTTATAACCACTATATAAGTGCTATGTTCATCGCCAACCTATTATTATAAACCGTAACAATCTGCACAATAATAGTGCATTACATATTATCAAAAGCTATAAAGTGAATAAACAGTTTTACTTTAAATCACGCTACGAATTATTGTGTCAATCCTTCGGCTACGAAGATCCCTAAATCCAAACAGGCTGCCGGAACAGCTGATTACGGGCAACGACCGCGGAAAGCATCACGGTGTTTACTAACTTACTTTCGTATAGGTTTCGCTTAACCGTATGACTAGTCGAATTTCGCGAAGTATTACATGTGTGTTTTACAATAATGCAGCGGTAAATGCGATTACCTAAGCAAACCAAAACAAGTGCTCTAACGGGTGTCTCCCCAATACAAACCAGTTCATTAAACCTTCCCTGGTCGATTAGTGTGCAGAATTAAACATTACTCGCCTGCCGTTCGAAACGATTAGTGTGCAGAATTTCACATTTCTCGCCTGACGTTCGAAAATGGTTAGTGTGCAGAATTAAACATTGCTCGCCTGATTTTCCCTAAATCCTCAGTGTGCAGAATTAAACATTACTCGCCTGCCGTTCAAAAAACGATTAGTGTGCAGAATTTCACATTTCTCGCCTGACGTTCGAAATGGTTAGTGTGCAGAATTAAACATTTCTCGCCTGACCTTCCCAAAATCTTCAATCTTCTGAATCTCACATTCTCCCGGCCGTTCGAGACGATTAGCGTGCAGAATTTCACATTTCTCGTCTGACGTTCGAAAAGGCTGGTGTGCAGAATTACATCGTTAAATACCTGATTTCCTCGCCTCCCGGTGCGCTGAACTATAGATTCGCGCCTGGATTTTATGTAAATAACCACCACGTCATTTGTCCCCTTAAATCCTTAACCCGGGACGTGACAGAAGAAAGAAAAGTTGGTAAACCATGTATTTAAACGGGTATTATAACATTTTTAATGTTTTACTTAGCAAGTTGTTAGTGAATTGAATGCCAGGTCGGCTCAAAATAATGATTTAAACTTTGAAAGACAGTTCTTCCAAATAAAAAAGAATTAATGGTAACTACTATTTATTCAGTCGTCTTAGGGCGGTATTATCATCAATAGTTTTATAGTTTTTTAGTTTTTAGCATGCGGCATCTTCTACTAGTCTAGTAGATTAATAAAGGATGCCAGATGCTTAAGACGATCTTCGTCTTCAGCAACGACTGATAATACCGCCCTTACAGATGGGTATACCAAATATATACTCCGCAGTGGAATGCCGGCAAATACGAGTCGTACTCGAGAGCCCTGACTGATCAAGCCCTCGGCCACTTATTCCCGCCACGGTGCTATTTCGCAAGCGAGAAACGCTCGCCCAATCGCGCCCTGGCGGGGTCGTGTCGTGAACTATGTCAGCAGAATCTGCTGTATTTCTGCTGCCTATCTGACGTCAGATCGCGGAGCGCAAGATCTGCTCGATTCCTGCCATTAAATTGTATCAGCAGACTTTCCTTACTTTCTGCCGCCAAACTGCTCGCAGGCTATGTAAGCAGAATCTGTTGTATTTCTGCTGCCTGACGTCAGATCGCGGAGCGCAGGGTCTGCTCGATTTCTGCCATTAAATTGTACCAGCAGATTCTCTGCAGTGTCTGCCGCCAAATTGCTCGCAGACTGTGTAAGCAGAATCTGTTGTATTTCTGCTGCCTATGTGACGTCAGATCGCGGAGCGCAGGGTCTGCTCGATTTCTGCCATTAAATTGTATCAGCAGATCCTGCCGCCAATCTGCTCGCAGGTTAAGGCAGCACAATCTGTCGGCTTTCTGCTGTCAGTCTGCTTTCATCATCGAATATAACAAATCCTGTATCAAATCTGTAGTCTTTCTGCCACAAACATTTGTACTCAGGCGTTGAGCAAAATCTGCAAATACGGATGTGGCTGACTGTGTACGAACACGCACATACACTACTGCAGTTCTCCTCACCGATTCTAACCTTAGCAATAGGAAAGGCGGGTTGCTCGCCGCTAGGCGCCGAAAACAGCTCCTTGTGCAGCGCTGTTCTAGGCCTTGCCAAACCCTGTGGTGCGGCGTGAAAATGGATATGGGGCGGCGCGGCTGCGCCCATATGATGTACGGGGAGGCCTGCGGCGGTTGCAGCGGCCGATGGTGCAAATACCATGGCCACCATCACCGCCATCCCCCCATCGCCTCTCTCACCCCCTTTAGACTAATTTTATATTTTCATATTTTTAATATTTATATTCATTTTTATTTTCTTTCTTTTCAAGTTTTATATTTTATATTCTTTTTTCTTTTCTTATATTTATATTGTATTTTCTACTTATATTATTTTTTTCTTTTTTCTATTTTTACATTTTTTCAATTTTATTTGATATATTTTATTGTATTTTTTCATTTTTTTTTATATTGTATTTTTTATATTCATTTTATATTTGTTTTTTTCTTTTATTTTATATTCTTTTCAATTTTATATTTCTTATTTTATATTCTTTTTATCTTTTATTATATTTACATTGTATTTTCTATTTATATTGTATTTTTATATTCTTTTTTCTATTTTATATATTTTATTGTATTTTTTCATTTTTTATATTGTATTTTTATATTCTTTTTTCTATTTTATTTTATTATTCTGTATATTTATAACAATAAATATGAATATAAAATATCATTTTTAAACTTATATGGTTTTCCCATTTTATTTACCCTGTCATCCTCCTCACCTTATAATTTTAAGATTCATGGGGAAAACAAATATCAGGGTGGGCCAGGTCTGGAGAGGTCACCGCGTCATCATTCCCTCCATCGGTTAGGTATAAAAATTTCCGACGGTGGGTCCGGTCTGGAGAGGCCTCCGCGGCGGCTCGGCCCGGACTGATCCCCCCTCTATTATCGCGGCTTCCCCCACTCCGCGACTCGTGCGCGCACAACTTGTCTTCCTCCCCCGCAGGCCCCCGCGCCCAGGTTTCCCTCCGCCCCGCTCCCCCACGCACCCTTACTTCCCCCCGCCCCGCGCCGGTTGGGGAGTCGGGGAGGGGGAAATGGCCTTGAAAGTGAATTAGAACCGGCCTAGCCTTACTACTTGCGTATTCGCAATTTCTTACTTTCCTCCCAAATAAACTGGAGTTTGACGTTACCCTATGGTATGAAGATGCAGTTGTTCGACTAATCGTTATCGATTTGTTGGAAAATAAATACACGTATTTATTAATTTTGACAGAATAAAAAAGCAATCGAACATGCATATTTTTTTCGAATCGCTCAGCAGGCTTACAAAAACACACCTGCATGAAAATAGTTGTTTTTTACGCCTGCTGAGCGGGAGCAAAAGTACTAATTTCAGACGTATTCGCGTTTTCTACTTTTCTCACAAGGAAACTGGAGTTTGGCGTTACCCTGTGGTATGAAGATGCAGTTGTTCGACTAATCATTATCGATTATGTGGGTTTTAACTTGATTTTACAACTGTCACAGCACCGTTTTTTATTAAAAGATAGAATTAAAAGTTAAAATGAGTAATAATGAGAATGATAGCGATACGGGACACAACACGGCCGCCGCAGTAGCAGAAGGTGCAAAAGCGATTGAAGAAAATTTGCTGCCATCAAAATCAAAAGAAAAGTACGAGACGATATACAAAAAGTATATGGAGTGGCGAGATAACCACAAATTAGAATCATTATCGGAAGCAGTTTTTTTAGTTAATTTGAACGAAAAAAAGAAAGATTTTAATATTGAAAAAGAAAGATTAAAATATTGGGCACAGTATTCCATATTTTTTTGCGAATCGTTCAGCAGGCTTTTAAAAACACACCTTTCATGCAGGTGTTGAAAAAAATATAGTGCGCGACAAGGGAGAGAAGTAAGCGATTTCGACGAGCGTGAAACTCACGCGACAATATACAATTGTGGTTCAATTTATATAGCAATATTTCTCTAATGAAAAAAAAACATACCTGTTGCGCCAAACCAGTTGAGGATAGTGCAAGTTTCCCACTGTGTGTCATCTTCCGAAGATGGAGCATTTGCTTCAATAATAAGTTTAGTTAGTTTGTAAGAACTTTTGACATGTCCCGGCCATGTACATTCACTCTTACCCACATCCATCCAGCAGGATGGGATAATCTGCACACCATCAGAAAAATCCACGATGGAATATTTCTTTAGCATTTTCACACTAAAAAATAATTGACAATTTATTAAAAACATTACACAGCAAACTAATATTGAATATGTATGACAGCGTTGCCTTTGTCTGTACGTATTGTGATGTTATACTCTTACTTATCGATGATGAAAATTATTTCCAGGAGATTTTTCAAAGTGTATTCGAAGAACAAATACTTAACACGCGAACAAATATTTAAAAAAAAAGCTAGCGAAAATACAAAACTGACACGATAACTATAATATAATATAAGAATGTAAAAATAGGAATATATTTTAAAACATACAAAACTAACACGATAACTATATAATATAAAAATGTAAAAAAAGGAATATATTTTAAAACACACAAAACTAACACGATAACTATACAGGGTGTTACTCTACCTATAGTCAATATTTTGGGGGGTGATTCTACAGGCATATATAAGTCGAAAATCAAGAGTGACGAAATTGCGGTAAATGCTTCGTTTATTAATTATCGATGGTTAAAGATTGACGTCTGGATCGCCTGAATCAGCCTGAATGACGGCAACTCGACGCACAGCGGGCCGCGCGAGGCAGGCCAGCCAAGGGGCGTGCAGTGGCGGCGGATGCGTGACGGATTTGCCATGTAGAGCGCATACTTACTTACCTACCTCGCCGAAACTGTGACATACGATACTTGCAATAATTTATGAAAAGACGCAAACGTTGTTCGGCATTAAACCTGCCTACTCGTAAAAATCCACAAGGGCATATCAAAACCCGCCCAACGGGATTCTCAAGTAGAGAGGGTGAATGCCATTGCCTTTGAAAATATTGCCCGCAAAAATCACCCACACGGCCATCCAAAGCACCGCGATTGTCCCGTCCGCGATTGTTCACTTAATTACACACACGCACTACGATTAATTTTCTCGCGAGTGTACATGTCTTCGCGCACTGCGATTGTCCCGTCCGCGATTGTTCACTTAATTACACACACGCACTACGATTAATTTTCTCGCGAGTGTACATGTCTTCGCGCACTGCGATTGTTCACTTAATTACACACACGCACCACGATTAGTTTTCTCGCGAATGTCCATGTCTTCACGTACCGCGATTGCAGTCTGTGCTCGCGTTGACGACAGTCGTCAAACTGAGGAGACCTTGGCCAAATCACTGCGCGAAGGACACGAACAACGTTACGAATAAACAACCTACATACAATGTATCGCTACACCTTCGCCGAGTGGCTCAAGCGATGATACACAGCTTATGCAATAAATTAAATTCTTTATTCTTCATGGAATCGATAGGTATGGCAGTGACACCAATGGATTCTCTATGTTTTTCCATAAGGAATCGATCGACGCCACTTTCGCAAAGATCTGATGGGAAATGCAGAATACAGTAAAGTCTCGTTAGCCGTTCGATTTACTGTACACGATACTGACTTTTCGCTATCCCCACCACTTTTCTCTCACTCTTGTCCGGTAAAGGCGAAAGCGAGATGGAACGAGAGCGAGCGAAGGCACTGAAAGCGAGCGTGGAAAGTTACGAGACAGACGACGCGTTGATGTTTTGTCTCGCTCCGTCTTTCGGACGCCACAACACTCCGTCCTTTGCGTGCGTGACGGGCGTGCGCGAAGGTCGCAAGCGGTTACGGTGACAACGAGAACCGTTTCGCAAAATCTTGACGCAGGCCCGGCTCAAGTCTTTTTTGCACCGTAGGCGAACTTCTCAAATTGCGCCCTTTATTATAATACATTTATATGAGATTATTTATGACTTTACTCTGCAAAATTAGGCAACTGCTAGGGCGTAAGGTGGACAAGAGGTGCAAAATGGTATTTTCATTGCTGGCATTGCTGAAAATAAATTTTTAAATAAAATACTACACATTGTACTACAACGGTTTTAAACTACGAATAAAAATTGAGAGTAAGGACATCAATAAACTGAAATAAATGTACAATAATAAAGGGCTCAATTTGACAAGTTCGCCTATGGCGCAAGAAAGACTGGAGGCGTGCGTGGTTATCTGACCGCCGCGCGCATGCGTCAAGCAGTTACGATTACATGGGAGCGCTCGCGTCTGTCGCGCACGCCGGTCGCGCACGCAGTCTTCCATCTCGCTCCCCCCTTCGGCCAGAAAGAAGCGAGAAACTCACACCCGGAATTAGGGTTTTGTCACGATACGTGCTCAATGTCAATCCTGCCCAGCGAGCGGCTAACGAGACTTTACTGTAATTTCAGATTCGTCGCTTTCTAGTGCGCAACATTGTATGGCCCCCTGATCTCGAGCGTCGCGGTCGGAGGCCACGAAACTCAGCGCGGAACGGTCTCGTCGGGGGCATTGACTGGCCGTGCGAAACAGCTGTGATTCTCTAGCACAGGCACACGCGGGCCTCATGTAAAATTAGCTTCGTTAAAAGTAATCCGATTTACATTACATTTGGTATGATTTTTATCGGAAAAACATAGGGAATCCATTGGTGTCACTGCCATATCTATCGATTCCATGAAGAATAAAGAATTTAATTTATTGCATAAGATGTGTATCATCGCTTGAGCCACTCGGCGAAGGTGTAGCGATACATTGTATGTAGGTTGTTTATTCGTAACGTTGTTCGTGTCCTTCGCGCAGGGATTTGGCCAAGGTCTCCTCAGTTTGACGACTGTCGTCAACGCGAGCACAGACTGCCATCGCGGTGCGTGAAGACATGGACATTCGCGAGAAAACTAATCGTGGTGCGTGTGTGTAATTAAGTGAACAATCGCAGTGCGCGAAGACATGTACACTCGCGAGAAAATTAATCGTGGTGCGTGTGTGTAATTAAGTGAACAATCGCGGACCGGACAATCGCGGTACGTGAAGACATGGACATTCGCGAGAAAACTAATCGTGGTGCGTGTGTGTAATTAAGTGAACAATCGCAGTGCGCGAAGACATGTACACTCGCGAGAAAATTAATCGTGGTGCGTGTGTGTAATTAAGTGAACAATCGCGGACCGGACAATCGCGGTGCGTGAAGATATGGACATTCGCGAGAAAACTAATCTTGGTGCGTGTGTGTAATTAAGTGAACAATCGTGGTGCGTGAAGACATGTACACTCGCAAGAAAATTAATCGTGGTGCGTGTGTGTAATTAAGTGAACAATCGCGGACGGGACAATCGCAGTGCGCGAAGACATGTACACTCGCGAGAAAATTAATCGTAGTGCGTGTGTGTAATTAAGTGAACAATCGCGGACGGGACAATCGCGGTGCTTTGGATGGCCGTGTGGGTGATTTTTGCGGGCAATATTTTCAAAGGCAATGGCATTCACCCTCTCTACTTGAGAATTCCGTTGGGCGGGTTTTGATATGCCCTTGTGGATTTTTACGAGTAGGCAGGTTTAATGCCGAACAACGTTTGCGTCTTTTCATAAATTATTGCAAGTATCGTATGTCACAGTTTCGGCGAGGTAGGTAAGTAAGTATGCGCTCTACATGGCAAATCCGTCACGCATCCGCCGCCACTGCACGCCCCTTGGCTGGCCTGCCTCGCGCGGCCCGCTGTGCGTCGAGTTGCCGTCATTCAGGCTGATTCAGGCGATCCAGACGTCAATCTTTAACCATCGATAATTAATAAACGAAGCATTTACCGCAATTTCGTCACTCTTGATTTTCGACTTATATATGCCTGTAGAATCACCCCCCAAAATATTGACTATAGGTAGAGTAACACCCTGTATAATATATAAATGTAAAAAAAAGGAATATATTTTAAAACACGCAAAACTAACACGATAACTATGTAATATAAAAATGTAAAAAAGGAATATATTTTAAAACACAAAATAACGCGATCTGTGAAAATGCGGTAAAAAAGTGAGATGTTTGTTCTTCGAGGGATTACTTCGAACTACCGATGGATGCAGCGGCTGTTCAGCGGCTAAAACCAAGAAGTTTGGTAGAAGTGTCATATTGGAAAGCTATCGAATTTCGCCAATTTTTACTTTATACGGGTCGCATTGTACTACGGCGTGTACTTCGAAAAAATGTTTACGAGCATTTTTTAACTCTACACGTAACTGTATGTAACTATATTAGTCAGGCCTACACTAATTAAGACTAAAGCCAATATTAAGTATGCAGAGAATTTGCTGAAGTACTTCGTGCAACATTTCGATGAAGTGTATGGGGAACAATACATTTCTCATAATGTGCATAATTTACTTCATCTCTGCAATGATGTAAGAAAATTTGGAGTATTAGATAATTTTAGTGCGGAGAAAAAAATCGGAGAAACCACTGCAGCAATTAGCAAAGCGTTATGGCGAAATACAGCGGGGATCTGTTTCCAAAACATCCCCAGTTTTGGAAAAATTTTGTTTGAAAGGTTCCCATCGCAATGGACCACTTATCCACATTTTTACAAACGCAACAGTGTACCAGTATAAAATATTGCAAACACGGGGATTTGATATAAATTGCGACGATATGAAAAATAATTGTTTCATGTTGAAAGACGGAACGATTATTCGAATTTTAAATATAATCCAAACACGCACAGAAGAGGTATGTAATATAATAGGCCACAAGTAGAAAATGGCCGATGATGACCTATATGAAAAACCCTGTCCATCGTCATTTCTGAAAGTTTTTATTGTTTCGAACGAGACACGATTGTGTCATTGGCCAGTATCACAAATAGTGTGTAAAATGTGGAGTATTAGAAGGAACCCAACTCAGGAGTATGTCATGCCATTGCGGCATAACCATGATTAACCCTTTCGGTACGAGCACCGGATATATCCGGCATCCATCTGATGACCTGTGTGTATGAGTGCCGGATATATCCGGCGTCACGGAACGAGCCGTCGTTCCTAGCGCCGACTTTAGTCGGCATCTCCGATAGTTTAAAAATAAAAAAAATAGTTAAAAGCACTTTCGCGGAAATGTACGCCGTACTGAAAGGGTTAAAGACGGAGACTGTTATTACCTCATGTGAGTTCTCGTGATGTCACATAAACTCACGTCACGGGCAAAAAGTGTGTAATGTCGTTTTATTTACTTGTGCTTTTACGGTATTTTAATGTATCAGAACCACACTCAAGTCATCTCATACTTACATATTACGTAACATCACAATATCTTCACGCGCAAATATGTCAACGTGATAGCACGTGAGCTCTCATGAAGTGATAATAATCTGTTTCCCCCCCTAAGGGAGTAGATATTTTCTTTTCTGTGAGGCGTCCTTTTTATGTGATTTTTAGGATAAAAAATTATCAGATTATTATAGATCAAGGAACTTACTATTTTGCATACATGTTTGGGAATATTTTAAGAAGACGCAGTGTAATTTTAGTGTAATTACCTTTATTATAGTAAGTTACTAGTAAATTACTCTCTTACTCCCTACTCTCTTAACCCACAATTTGATGTATGCACAGTGCCCAGATAGCAAAATACGTCTTAAACATATCGTAATAAGGTCGTAACACGTTCAGACAAAAAAGCGACGTAAAATACACGTCTTTAAGACATCGTGTGCTATCTGGGTAATGGTCTACTTATCTTTATTAATTCTAAGGAAATGGGTGCGGTTATAATAAGTATATTTCACTATATGTGTATACTATATATACAGATTTGTGTGAGTGTCTACGCATGAATGTGTTTGCGCGCGGTTATTTCATTTATATCGGTGAATGAGTGAACTTAGTTCCTACTTTTTACTATAAGTAGTCATAATGCTTCGTTTACCCTTAATTTTATATTAAATCATGTTATTGCTTGTTATGCAAATAATTATCTATTTACTGTGTACTATATTTATAAAATAATGATTTTTTCACGTGATTTTAGAATAATGATGTTGTTCATATGTTTGTAGTTCATGTTTTGCACAGAATATAATTATACGTGACATGAATAAGGATTGGTTTCCTCTATCCTCTACTTCTACAATTGCCTGCACCAATGCTATACAGTAGTATTCCCCCGCGAAACGAAAAAGAATTTTTTACCGGTGAAAGAAATTTAAAATTGCTGTACTCTAAAATCAGGTGAACCGGATATATCAGTATTTCAGGAGCGTTGCGACTGCACTATTACACGGAAATGTGTGTGCAATTTTGCTGGGGCGTTGCCACTGGATCATTGCATATCGATGTGCGCGCATTAATGCAGGAATATTGTAGGATCGTTGCCACTTTAACATTACACGACTATCCGCGCGATACATTGTAGAAGCGTTTCCACTTCAATATTACATGAATATTACACAGTAATTATGTGTGCAATTTTGCTGGGGCGTCGCCACTGGATCATTGCACATCGATTTCCACGCATTAATGCAGGAATATTGTAGGATCGTTGCTAAAGGAACATTACACCTCGATTATAACGCAATATTGCAGCAATATAGCAAGTTTATTGCATTATAATTGTCCAATTGCAACGATCGTACAATATTGCAGCAATATCGCAATTGTTTCGCATTTTAATTGTCAATTTGCAACGATCGTACAATATTGGAGCAATATTGCAAGTTTATTGCCTTTTAATTGTCCATTCGCAACGATCGCACAATACCCACACAGCACACAACATCCCGAGGACGTCTGTTTTAGGTCCGTTCTAGGACTGTAGGTCTGAATGTCCCGATTGGTAGGGTAACTGTACCTAATATCGCCAGGCAAAAATTAAATCGCTGCCAATTGAATAATAATTGATATTTTTACATGCAGTTTGTTTCAAAGTAAAGAGAAATTATTCATCTTTCATGTAGCATAAGTTAGAATCGTTGAAACCTACAAAATTTTAATTAGGACTCAAGAAACGTAAGACATGCAAAAATCGGGTCCTGAAAAAAGTGTACCTAATATCGCCAACTCAAGAAATATTGATTAATTCATGTATATATGAGTTTTTAAGTCATTTTCACAGGTGATTTTATTATTTCTTGCGCTATAAATGTATTTTTATCCATCTTTGATTTTATTTATATTAGAAAAACAGAAATTTACAAATATAGATTTTTAAAATATTTTATTTTCCACATTCCGATGTACATATTGGACAAATAAAATTTATTTCGGTCGCTCCGCAAATTTTGTGATCCCACCTGTAACAAACATTACATCGAAACCATTGTTCTCCGGTAGGCGGTATTCGGAACACCCATACTGCTAAAAGAAAAAGTATTTTCATCACGGAACATATTTGAATCGATTTCATACCTTAAGTACATTATTAATCAGGTATTTCTAGTAGATAGTCTTATATTCATGGAATTATTAGACTTTTCTCCTTCGAATAGGATTTAAAATTGTGGCAGTCCAATAAATTTTTCCACTATCAAGATTCTCCAAAATCCTTCCCCTTTTGTAATCGGTGATCACATGACGCTGCAATTACAGCATGTCTTCCTACATATGGTTAGGCACTAATTTAGTGCATAACCGATGAATTTTACTGCTTACTTTGCAAGATACAGGGGATGGCGATATTAGGAACAGTGGCGATATTAGGTACAGTTACCCTAACAAAACGTCCCCGGGACGTCTGTGGACGGCTCTTAGATGTCTATAGACCGTTTCGGGACGTTTTTGGGACATCTGTACAATGTCCTAAGGACGTCTTGGGGATACGTATGGGACGTGTTAAATACGTCTTTGCGGGGTGTATAATTCCTCAAGCTCCACCAGAGGGCGACGCGGCTCGAGAATTTCTCGCCGGTGATCGTGGACCCAGTTAGTATATATACAAGTTCCATCGCAGTCCTTCTTTCCTTTTCTAAGGCATTGCGTTTTTTTGAAACTTTTCCGCAAGTTACTCTTAGCTTCGGCTCCTACCTGCTGCTGGTAATCCCACAGTACCTACCGCAGGCCGTTAACTGGGCTCCTGTCCAGAGGGACGGTCCCAGGGGATTAAAGAGGCGAAGTGATCTCCTCTCTTTCCCTCTACTGAGCAGACTATACAAAAAATCCTTCTTTCCTTTTCTAAGGTGGTGACTCACTGCATAGACGGTCCAGTTAGATCGCCTAATTTATCAATAAATAGGTCTTAATTACGTCTTTTGAACGCCTGTTTCAGTCCTAATCCAGGCGCTTTAAAAGACATACCCGGGACGACTGTTTTGGTAACATTCGTCATTCAGAGGACGTACGTAAGCCGTTCGTGGGACATTCGGGACGTCCCCGAGACGTCCGGTACGGCTGGGACGAACGTCCCCGGGACGTTTTGGGGACGATTGTGTGCTGTGTGGGTACTGCTAAAATACTGTACGATCGTTGCGAATGGACAATTAAAAGGCAATAAACTTGCAATATTGCTCCAATATTGTATGATCGTTGCAAACGAAACATTGCACGCCAACGAACTAGCAAAACTGTTGCAATATTCCACGATCGTTGCCAATCAAATAATACAAAAAAAAATTGCAGCATCGATCCAGCAATATCACACTGCAACAGGCAACAACAAATTATTGCATCAACGTTCCTGCAATACTGCTGCAACGAGGTGTGCTGTATGGGAAGAGGGGTACAGCTCTATCTTTACCAATTTCGAGTATGTTAGAAAAAAACTGTTTACAATATTATTGCTTTAACTTAACATTAAAAAAAGAACTTTAAGTAATTGAAAAATATATATTTCCACATAATAAGTAGTAGTTATTGAACTGATCAGTTTTTATTTCTTTTTTGGCATTTTTTTAAATCTGGAGCTCTTGTATTAAGCCAAACAGTAATGGGTGCAGAATCACTCATCTGTTACCGGATTTACATGAAACGTGCACCAAACGATGTAGATTTTTTTACATATATTACACATCATAACTCAAAAACTGTCAAAAATGGAGCTGCGTTCTTCTTGCTGCAAGCTCCTCAATTATTCAAATTAAAATAAGAACTTTAGAAACATCTAAAAATTTAGTAGCAATGCTATTCAAAATTCTTACTGGTACATACATCTCTGTTCATCGTTTTTTGGAAATGTATGAAGTTTTCTGTTCCGTGTGGTATAAAATGGCTCTTTCCGTCACAACAACAGTCAATAAAAAAATTGTCTTTCAAAATTTAAAAAATTTAAGCTCTTTGTAACAGAATTAGTGAAACCATCCTGTATACGTAAAAAAAGATAATATTGATGATAGTGATTGTGGCAATAAACTGCAAGCAAGTTATCGATCAGTACGTCACTAAATAGTTGTTTGTATATTAGCAAGTATTTAGAAAATTAATTCCCTTCAGTGTTTCCCAGGCGTTTCAATTATAAAACGAATCATTTTCACACATCATCCGTAGGTACGCTGTAACGTAAACGTGTAATCATGCTGTATGTATAGTGGAAATGCCGTAATTTTATCGATCTATTTTGAACAAGCCAAATTTCATGTACGTTCGTGTTCGACGTTTATAGTGACACTAACGATCCACGTCCTTTTAAAAAATGTAACGAAAAACGATAACTCTGCCACGATACAATCCCCTTCGAAAGTTCGCACGTGGCCTTTTCCCCTTCCGTCTTCTCTATCCCTCTCTTTTCAATGTCCCTTCTCGCCTTTCCTTTCGACACAACTATGAATTAGGGATTTACGCTACTTCATGATTCGAGGCAGTATCATTTCTTTTCTTTCTCGCAATCATTACTCGTTTCTTCCCATAGAAAACCGGGCAGTCTGCAAAGCGAATAAATTGCACCAGTGATTTAGTCTGAAGAAGGGAACGGTATTTAATTATATCCCGCTATATTGGTCCAATCACCCTTAGTTGCGATACAAGAACGTGATTTTCGAGCGGTGTCGGATCAATTAGGAATTGTGCACGCACTCGAACCATTATATTCAACCTTTACCACTTCTACCGTGTAAGAAAAAGATTTAAGCTCTGTCGCGAACAATCGATTCACTAACGGCGATGATTGATGACGGGGCGGGAGGGCGGATGGGGGTGGGGCTAGAGTTAATTGTAGGTAATTCAAAGAATTATTAGCTATATAAGAACGGCAGTTATTTTCTCGAATAGAAAAGAGTGCGTCGTTCGGTTGGAGATTTCAATACACGAGTAAATACGTGTTCTCTAAAGTTGCAACGTAAGTTTGTAGCGTGTGACTGAATTGTCATTTAAATGCTCGTTAGTCAAAGGTATCGAGATAGCGTAATGGGATGGTAAGAGTGTTAAACGACGGCAATAAGGCAATGGTTTTAAAGAAAAAAAGGGGGAGAGGAGAAGGAACCGGAAAAAAATCCAAAACTCCCATGGCGCAATAACGGAACGTGTGGTTCTCGGCCCAACCCTCTCGTTTTAAATTGAGTTTGGAAGGATGTCGAGCGCAGCGACCTAAGATCAACTGGTATCGTCGGGTTGCGCGTCTCGATACTCTTCGCTCTCCCTGTGAACGAGGACATGAACGACCGTGGCCGCGGATTGTCGTCTAAGGAACGCCGGTCTCGGGGGTGGCGCCGAATTCTCTGGACTCGGTTCCGTGACGAGTATGCTTACGTCGGTAGACTCGATTGGCAGCGGGGCTGGTTCAGGAGCTGGTTGTTGTTTCTTTCGTAAGCTACCGCAACGTCTGCTGAATGCTTCTTTAATGTCACGATGCAAGGTGTTTAGGGAGAGCGTTGTGGCGCTCGGCGGAAGTGACCTGCGCTTTGTAGGAAGACTGGGGACTTCCTGATCGGGGTAACTTTCAACGGCGTCTTGACGGCCGAGGATCGGTCCCCCGATTGATCTACAAATTACCACTTTATAAGCACACCTTTCTTTCGTTCTATTATTACTGTTTTCGTGACTTTCATTATTATTAGGTACTACTGTCATTGTTAATATATATGTAGATATGCATCTGACGTATGTACCCAGATAGCACAAAGACATCTTATGTACGTCCCAAGAACGTCCGTTCCGGACATACTGTACGTTCGAAGGGTGTCCCGCGGAGGTTCATATGTCCCTTGTACGTCCTCGTTAAGTTATTTAAATGTTCTAGGAAGGTCCTATTTACAAAGTGGGACGTCCTGAGGACGTGCTGTGCAGACATTCCCAGAACGTTTCCTGAATGTCCGAAAGTACAAATTAAATACGTCCAAAAGGCGTCTTAAAAACATTTTTCAGATGTCGTAAAAGCGTCTTAAAGACGTCTTCATCAAGTCTGGGTTAGGACATAAAGAAAAAAAAACTTGACGGTGACGAGAATCGAACAACCAGGTCTCCCAAATTACGAAGCAACCGCTTTTCGCAACTACCCAAGACACTTACTTGAAAATAGTTCTCATTTCTAGGTATATAACTATATTTAATTGTTTATAAAAAATACGCATTAACGTGAAATATTCTACAGAATATCATCATCCGACCTCTTGACTCATTGCTTAAAATTTCATATTCGTTTAAGACTGACGTCTTTAAGACGTCGTGTGTGTAAGAATTAAAGATGTCTCTCTTAAGACGTCGTGTTAGAGCACTAAAGAGGTGAGTATTCCTATCCGCCATTTTGGGTCCTCTGGAGAGAGAAGATTATTGAGTACCCGCCTTTTTGAGTATTGTCAAATTCGCTTTATAAGCCAAATATAAACTTAAATGTAATAAAATACTCTAATAATGTGTCGTGCTGACATGTATCAATATCAGTAATGCGTACTTAGTTTGTTTATAAAGTGAATCTGACAATACATAAAAAGGCGGGTACTCAATAATTTTCTCTCTCCAGAGGACCCAAAATGGCGGATAGGAATACTCACCTCTTTAGTGCTCTAGTCGTGTGCTATCTGGGAACATTTCAGCGACTTCATTGTACAAAAAATAACGCAAATGCGAGATTCAATCATAAGACTGTTTTGCAATCTAACCTTAATCATCTGTAAAATCTACAAGACGGTTGTTATTCGAAGATCGGAAATTCAGTTCTTCTAAACATTCACAAGATTTACGAGACGAAAATTTTCGGAACATTCGAAATGTAGTAGTCAAAAACAATCACGTGACTTACAAGATTGTTTGATGTTTCTAGAACATCCGAAATTTAAATCCTAAGAACATTCGTAAGACTTAAGAAAAGGACGTTCCTAGAACATATATGTAAGAAATTTAGGTCTTGGGAACATCCGTTGGACTTAAGAAACGGATGTTCCAAGAACATACGAAATTTAAGTCCTAAGAACATGCGTAGGACTTAAGAAACGGACGTACCTAGAACATCCGAATTTTAAGTCCTAAGAACATCCTAGGTATGTTCAAAATGGACGTAGGACGTTCGGATATAAACTGGACATGAAACGGACGTCCTTGGGATGTATGGTGCTATCTGAGTAATCTTTAGATTGTAGGAATAGGTTTAGTAATTCCTACGTGATTGGGAGCCACGGGGGGCGCCGGCAATCGAATCCGAGCCGCCCGCGTGTTGGTCAGCAGCTTCCACGGCTACGCCGCGCCGACTAGCCGTGGTTCCTTAGTTCAGGACCCCTTTTTATGGGGGGTTACTGATCCCACAAGAGTATGTTTCCGACACAAGCGACAGCGATCAGTGTTTGTAACGGAGACATGTAGGGTATCCGGCAAGGCAACAGATGCGAGAAACTTTATGGGGTTACATACACCTAGTACCGTGCAAAGAGGGGACTTTTCATGATTTTTTCTTACTTATAAGTAATTTTGTTAATCAAAAATCGTAATATGCACTTGGAAGCTTATAATTTAAAGAGAATTTTAAAAAATTTAAGATAATTCATTTTGTTCGCCGTGTGGCTGCTGGTGAACAAACCAGGGTCATCACGTAAGGAGCTTGCGGTGCCAAAGGTATTTCCTCTGGATGTGATCCAAAAGAAATAAAGAAAAATGTCCCTTACTTAAAGAAACTAATCTTTATCATACGCTATTTTGAAAATTTTTATGTTTAAAAAAGTATGAGTGTTTGAATTTTAATTCTACCCCGTAATGCAATTTCTCAGACAAATTTCATCAGTTTGACGAAATTTTATGAAACTGTGGTTATTGCAAAAAAATCTGTATGATAAAAATTAGATATTGACGTCAGAAATAATCGTGGAAATTTTCATTCAAATCGGTTCTGTAGTTTTTGAAATATCATTGACACCGATTTGAAAAACGCAGTTTTGAGAAAACAGCATTTAAAGTTTAAGATACAGGTTAAAAAAAGATAATTTTTTTTTGAAGTTCCAGAAAATCGTCGATTCCGATGCCATACAATTGACCTTCGTTTGATGTTGTAGCTTCTGCGAATTCTTTATTGAAAAAATCGACTGTTTTGACCATTCTAGGTGTATGTAGCCTCGTAAGGGTTGGTTTCTGCATGGCGAAATAAGACGAAAATTAAGAATGACGAAATTGAGTTCTAGGTTTCGTTTCCGAGTTACATATGCACATATGTACAGTACCTATTTACATACACAGTGATACGCGTAAAAGGTGTCTGACGCTAGGGACTACAGTATTGTCTCCATATGTACCCGATTTGGTGTATACGATATAGGCCTGTCGCTATCCGCACCACTTCTGCCTCACTCTTGTCCGGCGAAGGCGAGAGCGAGATGGAACGAGAGCGAGATGGAACGAGAGCGAGCGAGAGCCACCAGGGGGACCAAGCCGTCATTCATTGGCCGAAGTTCCCGTTTAGTTAGCGCCTTATCGGTAGGAGGCGCTAGGTACATCACACACACATATCTAGGTGTATCAGTGAGCACTCACATAACCTTTCAACGTTGGTGAAATGTTACTTTGGCGCCATTTGGCCACATTTGGCGCAACGCGAGGAAGCATCAAGCATAACCTTCAAATGGCGTCCTCACTTTCCCTGGTTTACGTTTTCTAAGGCCGTCTGACCATGGATCGTCGCGTCAGTGACGCGTATGCAGCAGATAGAAGATTTTATTTTCCTATGAAAAGAAGAAATATTCAATTTCAATGTTTATCCTTCTATCTGCTGCATACGTGTCGCTGGCGTGACGATCCGTGGACAGGTTTTAGGCCGGTATTCATAGTCGCTATTTATTCTTAAGCAAATGCTTAAGCATTCGGCATCTTTTACTAGCTACTAGGTTAATAGAGGATGACGCATGCTTAAGCATGTTTATATATACATAATACTTTAAAGTAAGCGGTGCATTACACGTATACACATACACATACGTCCCGATTCACACCAATTCACACATTCACAGTTTAGTTAGCGCCTTATCGGTAGGAGGCGCTACAAACTCTGCTTCACCTTTCATAAGAGGGAAGCTTGGCCCCCCTGAGAGCCACTAAAAGCGAGCGAGGACGGTACGAGACAGACGACAGCGTTCATGTTTTGTCTCCCTCCGTCTTTCGGGCGCCGTGACACTCCGTCCTTTGCGTGCGCGATGGTCGCAGGCACATACGGAAGCACGAGACCGCAATGCAAAAACTTGACGCAGGCCCGGCTCAAGTTTTTTTTGCGCCCTAGGCCAACTTTTCAAATTGTTGCTATTGCTGAAAATAAACTTTAGAATTAAATATTACAAGTTGTACTATAAGTGGATTAAACTACGAATAAAAATTCAAAGTAAGGTTATTATTAATCTCAAATAAATGTATTATAATATAGGGCGTAATTTGAAAAGTTTGTCTAGGGCGCATAAAAGACTTGTGCCGTGCCTGGCTATCTGACCGTCGCGCGCATGCGTTAGGCAGTCACGATTCCATCTGAGTGCTCGCACGCCTGCGCGCAAGAAAACCGGTCCATCTCGCTCACTCCTTCGGCCAGAAAGAAGCGAGAAACGCACACTCGGAAATAGGGATCTGCGCATTCTGAGTGCCCAACGCCGGTCCCGACCAGCGGGCACATACGGAGACAATACTGTATTTTTTTAAAATCCAGTTCAACAAAATTTAATTTTTCAATTTTTTTTAGTGTTTGGACAATTTTTCGCATTTTCGAGCGTTAGTCCCCTTATTATTCTACATAATCGAAACTACGCACACCTGCAATGCTTCAAGACGATTGAATTGGTGGAATTGGCTTAAATTTGAGTTTTCAGATATGAACCAAACATACAAGAAGCAAACAGAGGATCGAAGCTGAATAAAATCGTTTAATTAATATAATACTATGTCACATTAAATTTTTTTCTCTGACGTAGATCACACTGCATCATCTTCTGCTTCGATTATCTATAAATATATAAAATCCACATTTTTTAGTTACAACTTAACGTAAAACTTATTATAGGTATAGAAATAGAGTGGCCTTTTGCTATAATAAGGGTAGAGACTACAAAATGTGTCTGAAGGAGGTGAGGGCGTATAGCAAAAATTCTTGTTTGGGGAAATTTAAATACTAATAGTAATTTAGTGAAAATGAACAAAGAGTCACAATACTTTTAATGCACAATTTATTGGTGGTGGTATAAAATTAATTAAGTATATTTACTGGTGAATTGAAATATTGTTAATGGGAAACTAATAAAATCAATGAATAGCGTGGCATCTACTGTGGATTTTAAAGTATTGTGATTGTCTTTCACAAAAGATTGAAAAATATCAAGGGAGTTGTGTTCTCAGCATACTTTCTTCACTAATGTGACTTGTTCTACTTTGCAAGCAATCTGCCATAATTTTCTTAATTCTTAATGCTTTGTTTTTTGATAAATTTTGTCGATTTACCTTATTTGGCAAATTTCCAGAAACTTGTGAGAAAGAAGATGCTTCATTTTTATCCAAGCCTGTACGTCCCCTTCATTTCTATCCATGCCTGTGCATCCCCTTCATTTCGATCCAAGCTTCTGTGTCCCCTTCATTTTTATCCAAGCCTCTCCCCCGTCCCCTTCATTTCTATAAGCTTTACATAAAAGCTGTAAATTAAAAATAGTTTTCTGCTATAAAAATAAATATCTGACAATTTAAATGCAATTTGTCACAATATATTACTTTGTCCATGCATGGTACAAATTTTCAGAAACTTATGCGAAAGAAGATGCTTCTCTGTCGAATCGAACGTTCTCCGGACAACTTCCAAGTCTGCGAATCTACATAAAAAGTCTAGGGTAAACCAACCAGTGAATGACCGAATTGTTGAATGAGAAGCCCTGTAAATGACCCCATATTTTTATTAAAAATTGTACTAATAAATGTTTGTTTAATACGTGTAACTAAAAATATGGGATATTAAAAGCACAACTACACTCCGTTTATAAACATATAGGGGAGAGGCTTGCAGGTTGCCACTGCTTGCAGGTTGCCACCCCTACTGTATTTCGACTTTCTAGCAGTGTCATAACCTCAACTCTGACTCACATCGACGTTAAAAGAGTAGTTGTCACTATTTATTAACCTCTGGAGCGGACAGACGCAATAACACTGTGTTTGCTGAGCGAAGTATGATATAGTGTTTGTCAAGAAATTGAATTATTAAAATTGTGTGTTTTCCCTGTGCTCGTAAATTGAACATTTTCATCAACAATTCAAGGTAACTAGGGTGGATGTACCGTTTGTGGCCATTGCACTGTTTTTGGCCATGTGCATAATTACCTTATTTTTAAATTACTTGCAGATCATTATTCTATGGAGAATTTCACATCATAAATATTTTGTTTACCGCCCGAAATATAAGGTTACATTTATTGTTTACACGGAAAAATATTATATTTTTTAAGAAGTGGCCAAAACTGATACAATATCTTAAAGTGGCCACAAATGGTGCATCTACCCTATTCGTGCTGTGTTGTTTTTTTTATCTAGAGACGCGGTAGCGTCTCGACGCCAAGTACATGAAAAACATCCGGTATATGTCGATGTCGCTACCGTGTACCTTTACTCGTCGCGGAGACACTCTAACCTAATTCTGACATTTATACATTAATATCTCATCACGCCTGCAATATTTTGTAAATTTAAAGACATTTTTCTTATGTAAACCGCATATCGGCTTTCGAACAAGACCTGTTGGTTCATGCCCATTGACCGATCGACCAACCATTATTTAAATGGCGTTTTCTTAGTTCATAAGTTTAACGCATCGCGTCGTCGTTAGCGTATTGTATTATTTCCTTTCAACTGATCTCGTATCTTATATATATATAATAATTGTTACTTTAAGTCGATTGTAACATGTTCGTTTGTAACCTTTCTCTATTCCATTAAAACAGTTTTTGCAACATGAGATTAGAAGTTTCTTTCATAATAACTATAATCTAACAGGTTATGGGCCCAGAAAATGGTCCGTTTATTTAGAACCATTGAATTATATGGTTTCATTCCTATAAAACTGAAGGGGTTGTGCATGCTCGCACCTAACCTACATCCAACACGTGCTTGCTAGTGAGGCTCATTATTTCTTTCTTTGTTGGGAACCAGTACATGTTTCTTTACGCTCAGAAATGTCTGAGAAAAATACTGGTGGGACACCAATTGAGCTAAATGCCACGACGACGACCGTGGGATTCCAAGGAAATATTCCCACGATCGATCCAAAGTTGGATGGAATGTCAAATTTCTCATCATGGAAATTCATGATAAAAATGACACTAATTGGAATGGATCTTTGGGAGTGTGTTGATCCCTCCAACACAAATGCTCCTAACGTTAGAAAGGATCAAAGGGCTTTGGCAACGATCTGCCTAAACGTGAAAAACCATTGTCACCTACACGTTCAGAATGCTTCAACTGCACGAGAAGCTTGGCTTAATTTATCAAAAGCATATGAAGACAAAGGCCTATCAAGAATGCTTGGTCTAATGAGAGCATTACTAAAGATTGACTATTCAAATTTTAAAAATATGAATGAATATGTGTCGGAAGCATTAACGCTTGCCCAGAAGCTGGCTGACATCGGAAGCCCGATGGATGATAAATTAATTGGTGTAATAATTCTTGCAGGGCTACCTTCTGATTATAAACCCATGGTCATGGCGCTTGAAAACTCAGGCGTCGAAATTACAAGCGATCTTGTAAAGAACAAACTGTTACAGGAAGAAATTAAAGGTTCTTTAGCGAAGAAGGACGAGGGAGGATCCTCAGAGGTAGCGTTTGCAGCAAAAGCCTTCAATAAAAAGAAAAAGTTCAAGAAACCCTTTGAAAAGAGGGAGATACGTTGCTTTGGCTGTGGTGAAATGGGACATAAAAAACCCGACTGCAAAAAGGGTCAGGCTACCTCATCGAAGGGTGACCAAAACCAAGGCAAGAGTAATTCTTCTCAAAATAATAATACAGGTTGGACTTGGTTCACAGCACTTTCAACACAAGTTTCTGGTTGTGACTGGTACATCGATTCGGGAGCAACAAACCACATGACCAGAAATAAAGACTGGCTAACAAATTTCAAGAGCACCCTAAATCAACAGGTGACAGTAGCAGATAATGGAAAAATGGAAGTTGCTGGAACGGGTGATGTCTTTGTTAATCTACCAAATCAAAGAGAACCAAAGTTAATAACAGACGTAACGTATGTACCTGATTTGAACACTAACCTTCTGTCGGTAAGCACTCTCATACGCAAGGGATTTAAAATCATATTTGATGAAAAAAGTTGCAAGATTTACTTGAATAAAAAATATGGCAGAAATGACCCATTGGTAGCAACTGCCACCGACTTTAATGGCATATATAAATTGAACGTTAAATCAATGAAATCTTTCACAGCCATTAAAAGAACTACTCAAGAATTATGGCACAAGAGATTGGGTCACTTAAATGACCGAAGCATGGCACTTCTCCGTAATGGAATGGCACATGGAGTGCAATATTTAAACTCGGAAAGAAAGCCGTGCATAGCATGCATACAAGGAAAACAGAGTAGATCACCGTTTAAAAAGTCAGGCTCTCAGAGAGGCACGACATTTTTAAAATTAGTTCACGCCGATCTCTTTGGGCCCATGTCAGAGCCAAGTTGGTCAGGTGCCAGATACTTATTCTCACTAATAGACGATTTCAGTGCAATGACGTTCGGATACTTTCTGAAGACGAAGGATCAGGTACTCGAAGTTTTTAAAGAGTTCAAAACCTTGGTCGAAAACCAAACTGGCCACACCATTAAAATCTTCAGGACAGATAATGGAGGAGAATTTGTGAATCAGAAGATGAACGAATATTTGAAAAATAATGGAATCAGGAATCAAACCAGTATTCCATACAATCCTGAACAAAACGGAGTGGCAGAACGAGCCAATAGAACGATCATGGAAAAGAGTCGCTGTATGTTACATGATGCCAAATTAAACAAAAAATATTGGGCAGAAGCTGTATCAACAGCCATCTATTTAAAGAACAGATCGCCGACCAAGGCCGTAAAGGGCAAAACGCCAATTGAAGTCTGGACCGGTAGGAAACCTAACCTACAGCATTTGAGAATTTTCGGCTGCAAGGTGTACGCCCACTTGCCGAAACATGAAAGAAAGAAGCTTGACGCCAAGAGCGAAGAATGTATATTTGTTGGTTACTGCTCTGAGTCTAAGGGCTATCGACTCGTCGATGAAGATAACCCAAAGAAAATAATAAAGTCACGTGATGTAGTATTCTTAGAAGATGAGTATCAAAATCAATGCACCTCTAATATAGATCCAACTATCGCGAGAAACGAGTTTCGTACATTGCCGTCGATAGAAACGAGTTCATACGAAGAAGCTTCATTAGAGAATCAATCGGCTGAATCAGAGGGAGAAAGAGACATGTCAATCTCGATGGGTAACCGCACTCTGTCCGATGAACTTAATGAATCAACAATTCCAGCAAGTAATTCAGAAATCACACTTGTTGGTTCGGAAGGGAATTCTGAAGAAGACCAGGAACAAGATGATTTTTTTCATGATGCTGTACCAGAACCAGAAGAAAATGCTACGAGATATCCTCAGCGTCAGAGAAAACTAAAGGAATATCCAGACATGGTACTATATCAGGCGACTGCAACCTATATGGACGAGCCGACATCCGCTCAAGAAGCTCTGTCCAGCCCTGAAGGAAAACAATGGAAGCAGGCCATGGATGAGGAATTTAACGCACTTCAAAGGAACAAAACATGGTCGCTAGTAACTTTACCAGAAGGTAGGAAAACCGTTAAATCAAAATGGGTGTTTAAAAGAAAAAGGGATAATAATAATAGGGTCACAAAATATAAAGCTAGATTGGTAGCCAAGGGGTGCTCACAAATCTATGGCACTGACTATGTTGACACTTTTTCGCCTGTTGTAAGACATTCGACACTTAGAGTGTTAATAGCTTTAGCGGTTCAATTGGATATACGCATTGAACATTTAGATGTTACCACAGCATTTCTGAACGGGAAATTAAATGAACGGATTTACATGGAACAACCAGAGTATTATGTGAAAGAGGAAAACAAAGTATGTTTACTAGGTAAAGCCATCTATGGTTTAAAGCAGGCATCCAAAGCCTGGTATGATAGAATCCATTTAGAATTAATCAAATTAGGATATAAAGGTTGTGAGAGTACTCCATGTGTTTATACAAAAACTAAAGGTAGTAATAAGACAATTATAGCACTTTATGTTGATGATTTATTTGTGTTTAGCAATGATAAGAAGGAAACACTTTCTTTAAAACGAGAACTAATGTCTGAATTCCTTATGAAAGACTTAGGGGAAGCTACAAACATACTTGGTATAAGGATTCGGAGAGAAAATGGTAGAATTTTTCTAGATCAAGAAAATTACATAAAGGAAATACTGGAGAGATTTGGAATGATGAACTGCTACCCGGTACCAACACCATACGCAGTTGGATCGAAACTAACGATGGGCAAGCACTGCGACCAGCGACCTTATCAACAATTAATAGGTTGTCTAAATTATCTTGCCGTTAGCACTAGACCAGACATCTCTCATACTATAAGCTACCTCAGTAAATTTAACAATTGTCATGATCAAGAACATTGGTCAGCTGCAAAAAGAGTACTGCGCTATTTAAAAGGTACCTCAAATCTTTGTTTAATTTACGAAAAGACTGATTGTGAAATAAAAGGGTACGTAGATGCGGATTTCGCGAACGATGAGACAGATAGAAAGTCGTACACGGGGTATAGCTTCTTGTTAGGAAATGGAGCCGTGTCATGGGAAAGCAAAAAACAAACCACAGTAGCTGTCTCAACTAGCGAAGCAGAATATGTTGCCTTGTTTGAAGCATGCAGGGAAGCTAAATATTTGCATACATTAATCCAAGAGTTAGTGAACAAACAAATAGAGATAAACTTATTTAGTGATAATCAATCCTCTCAAGTTTGGGCACGCGGTCATATGCCGCATAATCGTACAAAGCATATAGATGTAAAAGTAGGTCTTATTGAAGACATTCTCAAAAAGGGGATTGTTAATTTGCGATATTTATGCTCGAATGACATGACTGCGGACGTTCTTACAAAGGCATTGTGTAAAGGCAAATACCAAAAGTTTACAGAGGGATTAGGATTAAACTGTAAGAAATTGGTTGATCGAGAGGGAGTGTTGGTTCATGCCCATTGACCGATCGACCAACCATTATTTAAATGGCGTTTTCTTAGTTCATAAGTTTAACGCATCGCGTCGTCGTTAGCGTATTGTATTATTTCCTTTCAACTGATCTCGTAACTTATATATATAATAATTGTTACTTTAAGTCGATTCCCAGATAGCCACGTCCGTATTTGCAGATTTTGCTCAACGCCTGAGTACAAATGTTTGTGGCAGAAAGACTACAGATTTGATACAGTATTTGTTATATTCGATGATGAAAGCAGACTGACAGCAGAAAGCCGACAGATTGTGCTGCCTTAACCTGAGAGCAGATTGGCGGCAGGGTCTGCTGATTCAATTTAATGGCAGGAATCGAGCAGACCCTGCGCAGCGCGATCTGATGGCAGATTGGTGTCAGATACAGAGCAGATTCTGTTGACATAGCCTGCGGGCAGTTTGACGGCAGATACTGCGGCGAATCTGCTAATCCAATTTAATGTCAGAAATCGAGCAGACCCTGCGCAGCGCGATCTGACGGCAGATTGGTGTCAGATACAGAGCAGATTCTGTTGACATAGCCTGCGGGCAGTTTGACGGCAGACACTGCGGAGAATCTGCTAATCCAATTTAATGGCAGAAATCGAGCAGACCCTGCGCTCTGCGATCTGATGTCAGATAGGCAGCAGAAATACAGCAGATTCTGCTGACATAGCCTGCGAGCAGTTTGGCGGCAGAATGTAAGGAGAGTCTGCTGGTACAATTTAATGGCAGAAATCGAACAGACCCTGCGCACCGCGATCTGACGGCAGATTGGTGTCAGATACAGAGCAGATTCTGTTGACATAGCCTGCGAGCAGTTTGGCGGCAGACACTGCGGAGAATCTGCTAATCCAATTTAATGTCAGAAATCGAGCAGACCCTGCGCAGCGCGATCTGACGGCAGATTGGTGTCAGATACAGAGCAGATTCTGTTGACATAGCCTGCGGGCAGTTTGACGGCAGACACTGCGGAGAATCTGCTAATCCAATTTAATGGCAGAAATCGAGCAGACCCTGCGCTCTGCGATCTGACGTCAGATAGGCAGCAGAAATACAGCAGATTCTGCTGACATAGTTCACGACACGACCCCGCCAGGGCGCGATTGGGCGAGCGTTTCTCGCTTGCGAAATAGCACCGTGGCGAGAATAAGTGGCCGAGGGCTTGATCATTCAGGGCTCTCGAGTACGACTCGTATTTGCCGGCATTCCACTGCGGAGTATATATTTGGTATACCCGTCTGTAAGGGCGGTATTATCAGTCGTTGCTGAAGACGAAGATCGTCTTAAGCATCCGGCATCCTTTATTAATCTACTAGACTAGTAGAAGATGCCGCATGCTAAAAACTAAAAAACTATTGATGATAATACCGCCCTAAGACGACTGAATAAATAGTAGTTACCATTAATTCTTTTTTATTTGGAAGAACTGTCTTTCAAAGTTTAAATCATTATTTTGAGCCGACCTGGCATTCAATTCACTAACAACTTGCTAAGTAAAACATTACAAATGTTATAATACCCGTTTAAATACATGGTTTACCAACTTTTCTTTCTTCCATAAAATATGGTAGGAATCAGATCTTTCAAGTCGGTCTTATAAACGTGTTCTATATATTATTTACGCTAAAGACTTTCGCACTGTTTTTAAATCTATACTATTATATAAAATTGCCAACTATGGCCGACATCAGGATCTGCTTGATTTCTGCCGCCAATTTGCGGGCGGTTTTTGTCAGCAAGATCTGATCGAAATCTGACATCAATCTGCGGTCAGATCCTGATGTCAGGCTCTGACCGCAGAACCATAGTCAAATGCGGACATAATAGGCACCGAATCTGACGTCAGAATCTGCTCTGTATCTGACACCAATCTGCCGTCAGATCGCGCTGCGCAGGATCTGCTCGATTTCTGCTCTCAATCTGCGGTCAGCCACGGCAGCAAGATCTGATCGAAATCTGACATCAATCTGCGATCAGATCCTGAGGTCAGGCTCTGACTACAAAACCATAGTCAAATGCGGACATAGTAGGACCCGAATCTGACGTCAGAATATACTCGAATCTGACATCAATCTGTCGTCAGACTGCAGTCAGCTTGTTTACTGGGTTGTAACATGTTCGTTTGTAACCTTTCTCTATTCCATTAAAACAGTTTTTGCAACATGAGATTAGAAGTTTCTTTCATAATAACTATAATCAAACAAGACCAATTTCAATAAAATCGGTCCACGCATGACAGAGATATCATAATATCGTCTCATGGATCGGTCAAATCCGATAGGTTTAAGATTTTTCTTATGATTCTTCTCCTGATTCTCCAAGCCAAATTTTCGTCCACATAATACGTATACACGCGTTACACGCACACCTTCAGACAACACATGTATCGTTCTTCGTTCGTCGTCCGCCATTGTATGTACATATATATATACTATTTTGAATTTTATAACCTAAGTGCTAAGTGTCAAATAAAGTAAATTGTCCCAATTTGAAATGACACGAG
Organism: Andrena minutula; assembly: GCA_929113495.1. Classification (NCBI taxonomy): domain Eukaryota; kingdom Metazoa; phylum Arthropoda; class Insecta; order Hymenoptera; family Andrenidae; genus Andrena; species Andrena minutula. The sequence continues at coordinate 47,080,602 of OV815993.1, read as the reverse complement.
TTTTTACACTACGTAGGAGACTGAATTATTGTCTCAATTAATAAGGTAAGTCGCCAAAATTTTTTAATAGGTTTCTTATGTAGAGTCGCAGACTTGAAAGTTGTCCGGAGATGGTTCGACTGAGAAGCATCTCGTTTCACACATGTTTCTGGATATTTGTACCATGCATGTACAAAATAATATATATATTGTAACAAATTGCATTGCTTTTAAATTGCTAGATATTTTTACACCAGCAAATTAGAGTTTTTATGTAACGTTTATATTATATATTATACAAATGAAGGGGACGCACAGGACTCCGATAAAAATGACGCACAGGCTTGGATGGATAGAAATGAAGGGAATGCATAGGCGTGGAGGTTGTCCGGAGAAGAATAGATAGATAGACAGAGCATCTTGCTTCGCACAAGTTTATGGAAAGTCAAATAAGGTAAATTGACAAAATTATAAGCATACTAAACTAATTTTATTCCAAAACCAATAAATTGTGTGTTGAAAATATTGGATTTCTTCGTTCATCTTCGCTGAATTATTACCATAGCATTTAAATTTCCGGCAACAAGACTTTCTGTCATATGCTCTCATTTCCTTCGGACACATTTGTAATCTACACTTATTATAGCAAAATACCACTCTATTTCTATATAGTTGCTACACTATTCATTAATTTTACTAGTTTTCCATTAACAATATTTCAATTCACCAATAAATATTTGTATATACTATACTAAACCAACACCAGTAAAAATATTGAATCTCTTTGTTCATTTTCGCTAAATTACCATTAACATTTTTTAAATTTCTGCCACAAGACATTCTATCATATGCTCTCACCTCCTTTGGACACATTATGTAGTCTCTACACTTAGTATAGCAAAAGGCCACTATTTCTATATAATTTCTATATAAGTAAGTTCTACGTTAAGTTGTATATAACTAAAATGTGGCTTTTATATTATAATAATTAATATATTTATTTCCGATAATCGAAGCAGAAGATGATGCAGTGTGATCTACGTCAGACTATGTATGCACAAATTTGCAGGTTGGGTTTTGCATACGCAATTATTCATTTATTGATCTTGACATATGAGCACGTGTGATAATTTATAAATAATTATTAGTAAATGTGTCCTATTTTTCAGTTAACGAAGCAGGCGAAGAGAATTAATTCAAGAGCTGTAAGAGAATGTAACCCTACTGCACGAGCAAATGAAATAAATAAATTTTCATGTATATGTACACTAGGCGGCGAAATCGGCTTCCCTCCGGAAATTTGGCAACGTCGCATGTCGGGTCCCCCTGTGTCGAAGAACCACTGAGTTATGCCTAGTGACAATGGTGACAATTCTACAAATTATTATTTAGTTTACTGAAATGAATTTTGCTTGATATAACATTACACGTAAGAGGATGATGGGTTCGATTCCTCATCGATTTGGCAAAGAAGTAGCATGTATCGTAGGCAGAAAGTTTTTAGACTGCCAGGCCGAAGTCTAGGTAGACGCACGAAATCCCTATATCGGTGTTCTAGCACGGGAAGGCGAGGGAAGGCGTTTTGTCCGCCGCTACCCCAAGGTAGCCGCCGCCCGCATAAGACCTTCTCACTTGCACATAAAGCCCTGTCCTTGTTTAGCACCATCCCTGTCTACCGCATGCTCTCCGTCACTCCCGTGCGGCGAATTGCCGCTAAGAGGCTAGTTATTTCTTACGAAGGAGCAATAAAAACTTTCTACCTACGATACATGCTACTTCTTTGCCAAATAGATGAGGAATCGAACCCATCATCCTCTTACGTGTAATGTTATATCAAGCAAAATTCATTTCAGTAAACTAAATAATAATTTGTAGAATTGTCACCATTGTCACTAGGCATAACTCAGTGGTTCTTCGACACAGGGGGACCCGACATGCGACGTTGCCAAATTTCCGGAGGGAAGCCGATTTCGCCGCCTAGTGTATGTCCCCATAAAAAACTTCAAAAAAGTAAAAAAATACGCCAAGTACATGAAATCATATAAATCACAAAAAATAGAAGATAATAATAATAAATCACAAAAAATAGAAGATAATAATAATAAATCACAAAAAATAGATGACAAGAATAATCTTTGTAAAAAGAAGTGAGATCCCCATAAAAACTTAAAAAATCCCCATAAAGAACAAAAATTCCCCATTAAAAAGCCATAAAAAAGTAAAAAATACGCCAAGTACATGACAATCACAAAAAATAGAGGATAATAATAATTACAAAATTAAAAAAAGATTGTGAAATCAAAATGAGCTGCCAGTACATAAACATGATTTCCAACTGCACTTTAGATGACACAACTACATAGGCACAGCTAAAATTCCATTACTCATAATGGCTATTTATACAAAGCAAAAATGTATAAAATAATAATATGCAGATATATTTTTATACAAATAAATATTTTAATACGAATAAATATTTGATTCAAAATACTTAGCGCTGCGCAACCGAAAAAATGTTAATTGCCTTAGTATTAATAATTTACAACACCTCCATTACAATATAAAATACATATACATACACATATTAGAAACGCAGTCAGATTTATTCTACATACAGTGGACGCTCGATAATATGCCGCTGTTTAAAGTGCCGTTAGGAACGCCCCAGCTCACACGCATTACTCGCACGCGTGTGTGCACCTCCCTTTTTCTCACGCTCAGCGAGCCAATGAATGTTAACCCTTAATGGTGCCTCCACACTGGAGTTCACAAGCAATTCGCAAGCAATACATATACGTGAATGTGTTTTTTCTTTTTCTCACTAATAATAAAACTCTTGCGAACATATTTTTGTCTTATACACATAGACGCCCAGACAGCACACAGATATCTCATAGACATCTTACAGATGCCTGGAGTCAGACGTTCAGACATCTTTTAGATGTCTGTGAAAGTCGTTTTCACGTCTTATACAGGTCTTCTGCAAGTCTTATGTCACGAATCAAGACATCTGAAAGACGTCTTACAGACATCTTGCAGACATCTCATAGACATCTTACAGATGTCTTTGTGGAAGTCTTACAGACGTCTGTAGAAAGACATCTTAAAAGCTTAGAGAGAGAGACATCTTAAAGACATCCGGAAAAAGACATGTTAAAGATGTCCGGAAAAAGACATCTGAAAGATGTCTGGAAAAGACAGCTGAAAGATGTCTGGAAAAAAACATCTGAAAGATGTCTGGAAAAGACAGCTGAAAGATGTCTGGAAAAGACAGCTGAAAGATGTCTGGAAAAGACAGCTGAAAGATGTCTGGAAAAGACAGCTGAAAGATGTCTGGAAAAGACAGCTGAAAGATGTCTGGAAAAGACATGTGAAAGATATCTGGAAAAGACATCTTAAAGACGTCGCCTATAAGACGCATTTCGGGGTGAGACGGTATTTCAACGAAATTGTATTACCGACTCCTAATTTAAAGACAGCACGTAGCGTCCTATGTTGATGGACACAGAGTCCAATTAAAGTACTACTCTAAAATGTATTTAAATGTAGAAAGATGCCTTTTTACAAACGGCTTTGAGACTAAATTAAGCTAGATGTATTGGGATGTATATAATTAAGACGTTGTTGACGATAGGATGAAAATGAAATCAAAGTTGATAAAAATTACAGTTGCTTTTATTTTTATTTTTATTTTTACCATGCATTTCATAAAATATACATATCATCATTACATATATTTATGCGTGTGATGTTTACAAATATTGAATAACTTTATTTTTAATTCTTAAAAACTATAAATAAATAACATTATTATATTTCTATAATGAGATTAGTGGTGCGTGTATGCGCGAAATGAATATATAGAATGTACATAAGTTGTGAATACAGATAATACTACAGATAATAATACAATAAGTTGTGAATACAGATGTAGTTAGTTAGTTACAGAATATGCAGAGCAGTATGAAAAAAATTATTACATATATATGTATAACAGATAAGACATATGTTGGAGTGCTATTTATGATTTTATAAAGTATGGGAGTGCAACCAGAGTAGTAGATATACTCGCGCAGTGGTAGACAAAAGTATACGTACACTGTTTAAGTTCGCATAACATTTTTAAAATTACTGGATACGTCGTGTTTTCGTCGTACTGAATAAAAAATCGGATTTTTTCGAAATAAATAACAAAAAAAAAAACGGGGAAAGTCAATTTTTCAAACATTCTTATACGAGCTTCTATTGAAAATGTACAAATCGGTGTACAACACGCGGTGTTGCTCAAGCGTCGATGTGTGCATGGAAGGCAGCAGCGATTTTTCCACAATGTTGCGCTTCCCCAGGCTCGTGAATCGTGCTTTGTTGCGGAATGTTGACTCTACTTCAGGGACGCACAGACTTATTGAGGGCCGCTGAAAAAGAAAACATAAAAGTTTACCTATCATATATTGATAATATATTATAATAAGATGTTACGTAAAACCAGGTCCGTGGTGCCACAACTAAGTAGCTAGCGATGTTGTTCATCGGGAGGCGGCCGGTCCGCATTCATTTGCAGTCAGCCAGTTTTTTTTTTTTTTTTTTTTTTTTTACGTGGGGAAAATGCATTGCGCACACCCGGCGAGATGTTGTGTGCCGGGTAGTGTGGGACTCCTTGCTGGCAGAGTTGGGCAAAATGTAATCTACTTACAACTTACAAATTACGAATAAAATGTAATTGCGTAGTTGATTACACATTATTTTCTACCTAAATTAACGATTACAGAAAGTGGTGTGTAATCAACTACACCAGGCCTGGGATTTAAGTGAACGCGGCGGCCGATTTTCAGAGTCAACGCCTCTTTTCCCCCACCGCACGTCTTGGCCCCCGCGGCGGCCTAGGAGCTACGCGCGGTTCATATGGTACGGGCCTGAAGCGCTCGAAGCTCCTAGGCCGCCGCGGGGGCCAAGACGTGCGGTGGGGGAAAAGAGGCGTTGACTCTGAAAATCGGCCGCCGCGTTCACTTAAATCCCAGGCCTGAACTACACAATTACATTTTAATCGTAATTTGTAAGTTGTTAGTAGATTACATTTCGCCCAACTCTTGTCGCAAGTTTACCCACTAAAAACCACCACGACCCCCTCTCACCGCCACTCACTGAAACTTCTTTTGTAGTGCTTGTTGCCGGTCGTAAGCCCTCCTTAACCAGAGTTGTATGTTGGTTTCCGTTTGTTTTCTGGACCCCGTAACATTTGTCTTGTCTGCTGAACCTTCAACAAGAATTTCAATAAGACATTACATTCGATTCTAAATCAATATTATCCATAGTGAAATAAGGATGATAGTTACATATTACTAGTTTGGATGTGGTAGTCGTATGGAATACGAGTTTCCCCTTCCTTCCCAACCAACTATATTTTAGGGCCATGTCATTATGTACCAGCGTGGTCAACGCCCGTTTAACAAAATCATAATTATCCTTTCCCCCGAACTTTGATATTTCCTTCACCTAAAATTTAAACTTTAAATATTTCTTGCATACAAAATATAATTAGAACGTGCTCGGCTAAATTAAAATGATTGCATCCAAAAAAGGTAAGAAACGAAACAATACTCTCCAATGCTCAGTGAATTGGAAATTCTCAGAGCATGTTTTTGGTTCGCGACATGCCAGTTGGCCGCACCTTAACGTCCAATTTGGAAAATTGTATATCTTGTAGATACAAAGCATGATATATCAAACTATGTAGATTTCACGGTAATCGAAACTCATTGTAATTTAATCGAGCAATGGATACTAAAAAAAGATAGTATTTCACATACAGCGTGTTGAAAATTTCTCTCCTCTTGCAAAATACTCTCCAAATTTGCAAAACTTTGCAGAGAATTTATAGGGAATCCCAAGTAGTTAAATTTGGCAAAAAAGGATGTTTCGCCGTGTTGCCGGCCCTGCGGTTGCGCCACACTCTCCAGTTTCTCCTCGAGGTTTTTAACCCTATCCTGTGTGTCGCTGACTATGGCCCGCAACAAATGATTTTGCGTGATAATCATTTTTAATTGGGCCATTATTTCCTTGCTGCTTACTGAAAATTGTTTATTACGGTTCATATTCTTTCACTACAAGTTCACAGTCCATGATGAAGAAATATTTCAGCATACAATTATCATTATACACATATATTTTGCTTACCAATTTCGGCATTTCCTCCCGAGGAAGCGGTGATCGCGCCACTTTCTTCCGGGATATTATAGAATGTTAGTGGTGGCGATAACGGCGTTAGAACTATGGCTGAAAATGACAATTGTTTGGTTGAAAAGATATAAGTATAACTGTGGAGAAAAACATTAAATACACGTGCTTCGTATCTCGCGCCCTCGTTGGTGCTTTAACGAAGGCGCCATACCGCCAAGCCCAACTTACCATCTTCAGCAGTTCCTCCCAAGGAAGAAGCGTTGCTCCCTCCACTTTCTTCCTGGGCACTGCTACATGGCATTGTAAGTGGCAGTTGCGTTAGAACTGTGGCTGGAAATGACAATTGTTTGGTTGAAAAGATATAAGTATAACTGTGGAGAAAAACATTAAATACACGTGCTTCGTATCTCGCGCCCTCGTTGGTGCTTTAACGAAGGCGCCATACCGCCAAGCCCAACTTACCATCTTCAGCAGTTCCTCCCAAGGAAGAAGCGTTGCTCCCTCCACTTTCTTCCTGGACACTGCTACATGGCATTGTAAGTGGCAGTTGCGTTAGAACTGTGGCTGGAAATGAGAATAGTTTTAGTCGTAAAGATATTATAAGTATAAGTGTTGGAAACATTGTATGTTTGTGAAAATGTTCTTGAAATTAGATCGCTGTTCAAAAATTCGAGTGAGTATTTGGGATTGTTTGGAAGTAAGAAGAAATCCCCCTAAAAAACTTAAAAAAAGAAGTGAAAATAATTTTCTTTCTAGGTTTTTTTAAGGTTTCTATGGGGATTGAATTTGGTCTTGTTCGAAAACTTATACGCGGTTTACACAAGAAAAATGCCTTTAAATTTAGAAAATATTGCAGGCGTGATGAGATATTAATGAAATAAGTTTCAGGTAAGATTGGAATAGCCGTGTTTCGAGTAAAGATACACGGCAGCGACTTTCGATGTATACAGGGTGTCCCAGAATTGATGTATATCCCGGAACATGCAATATCCTGATGGAAAAAGACATCGAAAAGTCCTTAACCGTTTTGGGATCCGGGGTTTCGTTTTCGAGATATTAAGAAAAAACCCCGACCAATCAGAGCGCGAGCTTTCCGCTGGAGCTCCCGCGCTAGCGTGGCCGCGCGCCGGGCCGCGCTGCGACTACGAACAAGCAAGGCGGCATGCATCGCAGGAAATTGCGTAGAATGGCAAATGAAAAAGACGTAACAAAAAAATCTAACCTTTTGCCATGGTTGGTTTGCCATTTAAAGTGAATAATGAATGAAGGATGAATGGATGAAAATCATATGTAACGTAAAAGGACAAATACACAGTTTTTTTTTTTTTTTTTTTAGAAGAATCGAAAATACTAATTATTTGGAGTGAGAGGATAAAGAACATGTAAATTTCCTTTTCTAATAACGTACACACGAAAAGGTAAGGCAACAGGGAACGAGTGAAAAGTGATCGTAGTTCGTTATTGTGACAAAAATCCGTAGTTCAATAACGGCCAACACTGGTTGTTGATAATGAATAAGTCCGTTTAAAAACTGGGAAGAAAAATTTGCGTACGGAAATTTGGAGAGTTATCGCCGGAAATAAACCATAGCCTGCGTTAAATTTAAAAAATATTAGTCGCCAATAATGTAATTAAAACTCACCCGTTCGGAAATTCACCTGCAGCTTGAAAACCTGTGTCATTAGGTCACTGAACCGATCCTGGTCATCGACAGACGCGCCGAGTGTACAGCTGATTTCAGGTACACGACACCATCCATTGTTAAGGGTCGAAACGTCAAGTGCGTCCGGGCCGCACATGTACCGAAGTCACTTCACTGTACGCCTACTAACACTGATCACTTAATGTATTATTAGAACGTGTTCTTTCTACGTTATAAAAATTGATGGAAATGAATTTTTACTTGGCGTTCGGAGCCGTGAGTATTCCCGCGCACATTCTCACGCTGCAGCACTTGCGTCCCCGTTGTTCGGGGGGTACACCCAGAACATCGCGTAATACTCTCGAGCAGTGAACATTTCTGCGACGTGATTGCTTTCTGACTGACAAGATTTTTTCCAAGCGACTTCTTCTACCCCCAAATAGTTTCTCTCGTTCCATTATGAGTTGAACCCCACCAGGCCAAGAGGCTTCAGGTAGAAAGAAGCCAGCACATTTTCGAAACAGATGTGCTGGGCAGAAGTGCGACGAACGGGCTATCGTGCTCTTTTACGAAGGTCCGCGTTCCGTCCTTTTACTGCCAATGTGCCCATTGCTTCGAGGTAGGCAGTAGACACCACGTGTTTTGGTTCGAAAGGGTCCGAAGAGAAGAGAAACAGAAAGTCTTCGAGTTGCTATAAAGAAGAAAATCCTGTTTCCTGTTTCCCTTTTCCGATACCCTGAGTTCACGTCTGCTACGAAGCGGAACCAACTAAACCATAAATTACCCAAAACTGTAGGAAACCGTTGTCTACCGCGACCCTAGCGAAATGCTCTGGCCGAACAGCCTGATTAATTTTTGGGAACTAGCAATTAAAAAGTATTATTTAACATCAATACGGCTCGCGAAGAGACACAGGAAGAAAGAAAGCATGTAGTTCGCTGACTGCACGTAGTCCGGCCTGCTTTGTCCTACCTTCCAATTAAAGACGGATCCCTTATCTCTCGAGTATAAACACGCGCTCGAATTTCAAAACAAAAGCACGCGTCGACGTATTCCGTGCGAGAGACAGTGGCCTTGAAGTCCGATTGGCCCTAATCTAACCAATCTGCCCTGCATCCCTCCCAAACGGCCACTGTTCTGAAGAGGCCCTCTTCACAGTAATATCTCCTCCCCAAGGCCCACCTTCTCTCGCACGGAATACGTCGACGCGTGCTTTTGTTTTGAAATTCGAGCGCGTGTTTAGACACGAGAGATAAGCAGGCCCGATTGGTTAGTTTGGGGCCAATCGGACCTCAAGGCCCACCATCTCTCGCACGGAATACGTCGACGCGTGCTTTTGTTTTGAAATTCGAGCGCGTGTTTAGACACGAGAGATAAGCAGGCCCGATTGGTTAGTTCGGGACCAATCGGACCTCAAGGCCCACCATCTCTCGCACGGAATACGTCGACGCGTGCTTTTGTTTTGAAATTCGAGCGCGTGTTTAGAGACGAGAGATAAGCAGGCCCGATTGGTTAGTTTGGGGCCAATCGGACCTCAAGGCCCACCATCTCTCGCACGGAATACGTCATCGCGTATTCACCCTGAATTGAGGGAGTTCGATGTCGCGATTATAAAAATCCGAAAAATTACTACCACTGTCGCTGATATGTTTTCTGTAAATTAAACTTATTTCTAGAGTAACGCAGCTGATATTAACGTCGCAGTCAGCTGTTAAATACAATGGTGCGCCTCGTCTCAGGTAAAGCAACCGCGCGCGATTACAGTCAGCTGACCGTACCGCTACCACCCATATTTCTTCAGTAAGGTAAAAAACAGGTCGACAGAAGAATTGGAGGAGATTTTTACTAACCCACTCTTGGCCAATGAAACTGTTTTTTAGAATAATCAGATTTGTAAGTTCCAGCTTGTCCTTATCGTGATTATCTGTTGAAACATGTCATTGCTCAATGGAAACCACGAGAAGGTGGTGGGCTTTTTCCATCAGGAGAGGTTAAGGATGGGTCAGGAGGATGGCCTGGATAAGAATCAAATGACGGGGTTATCGGTTGGAAGTAAGAAAGCAGTTGAAAGTACTTACACATTGTGTTTCAATTTCCATAAAATTCGAGTCATGGAGAGAAAGCAGTGATTGATTTACCGTGGAATTTTCTTAATGTATGTTACTCACTTCACTAAAAACAAGCACTCACTCACTAGCATTATTAATGTATACACTCTATTGCACTACACTGCTCAATTTTTCACTCACTGGCATTATTAATGTATACACTCTATTGCACTACACTGCTCAATTTCTCACTCACTCACTCACTCACTCACTCACTCACTGGCATTATTAATGTACACTCTGTTGCACTACACTACTCACAATAAATGTTCAAACAGGTCTCCATCTGTCTCTACGCACTTGTGAAGCCTTTTGATGGAGGAATTGCGAACATTCTCGCACAACCCTTGTTCTTTAATAAATTCAAAAGCCTCGATTATCCGTTGCCGTAATGTTTCTACGGTATCAATTTCAATAGAGTAGACTTTTTGTTTGACATACCCCCAGAGGAAGAAGTCCAAGGGAGTAAGATCTGGAGATCGTGGTGGCCAAGCTATTGAACCGTCACGGCCTATCCAACGACCCGCGTAGGCATTATTTAAAAAGTCCTTCACAATATTCGCATAGTGTGGTCCAGCTCCATCTTGCTGGTACCACATGTTCTGCCGCACATTGATTCCAACATCTTCCAAAAGAATCGGCAGATCGTTTTCCAAAAAATGTAAATACGCTGCACCTGTCAATCTTGCTGGTAGAAAAAAAGGGCCCAAAATGTGGTCACCAATTATCCCAGCCCAAACGTTGAGGGTCCACTGAGTTTGATAATTTCTGATGGTGGTTGCGTGTGGATTTTCATAACTCCACACATGTGAATTTCTTGTGTTAAAAACACCTTCTCGCGTGAACGTACTTTCGTCTGTCCACAGAATCCTTTTTAAGAAGTCTGGATCTTCTTCATACTCGGTCAAGAGCCATTGACAAAACGTCAATCGAACTGGCATGTCGCGAGGCAGTAATGCTTGTACCCGGCGCAGGTGATATGGATAAAATCCTTCGTCTTGTAAAATTCGATGTGCCGTCGATTTCGATATTCCTGATCTTCTTTCAATGTCACGCACACTTATGGTTGGATTTTCTTCCACGAAATCAATCACTGCTTCCTCATTTTCCACAGACTCGTTGCTTCTTGTTCTTCCCCTCGTACTGTTATTAGGACGAAGTTGACCATTCGTTCTTATGTTCCATATCAACCCCGTCATTATTCTTCTGGTTATGGGACGGCGATTGGGAAACTTCTCATTGTATGCGCGTACAGCAGCGACGATGTTGGTGTCACAGCTCCCGTATACCACGAACATATCGTAATACTCTTCGTTATACTGCTTCATTACGGTGTGGGACAACATGGTGATCGGGGCGCACCATAAACGCGGGGCGCGTCATAAACCGGGACCTTCTTTAGACTACGTTGACGATTAACGCAGTTAGTTTTCACGATTGGTCAGAAACAATGCCGAATAAGTAATACAGAAACGTAGGAAGTCTGGCAATCGACAGAATTAAGGTACATGGCCGCTCACTGGTGTCTACAGGGTGATTGGCTCGAAACGCCTGATCCGCCTGGCAACCGTGACGAGGTCAACCCAAACCCCCCTGGTGACTCTCCGAAGGCTTTTGACCCTCGGAAGGGTTGGAGTACCTATTAGGAAGTGAGAAATCTTCGAATTCCTCATTTCTCATCAGATCTGTGCGAAAGTGACGCCAATGAATTCCTGGCGTTCCGCCGATTAAAATCATACCAAACATCATGCAAATCGGACTACTTTGACACAAGCTATTTGTGTTCCTTATGTAAAAGTAGTCCGATTTGCACGACATTTGGCATGATTTTCATCGGAAAACCACAATTCCCTATGTTCTTAATGATATTCCAAACCCTTCGAGGGTCGAAAGCCATAAAATTCGAGGGGCACTGCGGGGTGTTGTCCCTGCCAACGGTGTGACGTGGGCCAATTACCCTGTTTCTGTTTCAGAAATAAAATAATTCTTTACTCTTTATCGTATGGATATGGAAGTGTCGCCGATGGATTCCTTGTGGTTTTCCGATGAAAATCATGCCAAATGTCGTGCAAATCGGACTACTTTTACATAAGGAACACAAATAGCTTGTGTCAAAGTAGTCCGATTTGCATGATGTTTGGTATGATTTTAATCGGCGGAACGCCAGGAATTCATTGGCGTCACTTTCGCACAGATCTGATGAGAAATGAGGAATTCGAAGATTTCTCACTTCCTAATAGGTACTCCAACCCTTCCGAGGGTCAAAAGCCTTCGGAGAGTCACCAGGGGGGTTTGGGTTGACCTCGTCACGGTTGCCAGGCGGATCAGGCGTTTCGAGCCAATCACCCTGTAGACACCAGTGAGCGGCCATGTACCTTAATTCTGTCGATTGCCAGACTTCCTACGTTTCTGTATTACTTATTCGGCATTGTTTCTGACCAATCGTGAAAACTAACTGCGTTAATCGTCAACGTAGTCTAAAGAAGGTCCCGGTTTATGACGCGCCCCGCGTTTATGGTGCGCCCCGATCACCATGTTGTCCCACACCGTAATGAAGCAGTATAACGAAGAGTATTACGATATGTTCGTGGTATACGGGAGCTGTGACACCAACATCGTCGCTGCTGTACGCGCATACAATGAGAAGTTTCCCAATCGCCGTCCCATAACCAGAAGAATAATGACGGGGTTGATATGGAACATAAGAACGAATGGTCAACTTCGTCCTAATAACAGTACGAGGGGAAGAACAAGAAGCAACGAGTCTGTGGAAAATGAGGAAGCAGTGATTGATTTCGTGGAAGAAAATCCAACCATAAGTGTGCGTGACATTGAAAGAAGATCAGGAATATCGAAATCGACGGCACATCGAATTTTACAAGACGAAGGATTTTATCCATATCACCTGCGCCGGGTACAAGCATTACTGCCTCGCGACATGCCAGTTCGATTGACGTTTTGTCAATGGCTCTTGACCGAGTATGAAGAAGATCCAGACTTCTTAAAAAGGATTCTGTGGACAGACGAAAGTACGTTCACGCGAGAAGGTGTTTTTAACACAAGAAATTCACATGTGTGGAGTTATGAAAATCCACACGCAACCACCATCAGAAATTATCAAACTCAGTGGACCCTCAACGTTTGGGCTGGGATAATTGGTGACCACATTTTGGGCCCTTTTTTTCTACCAGCAAGATTGACAGGTGCAGCGTATTTACATTTTTTGGAAAACGATCTGCCGATTCTTTTGGAAGATGTTGGAATCAATGTGCGGCAGAACATGTGGTGCCAGCAAGATGGAGCTGGACCACACTATGCGAATATTGTGAAGGACTTTTTAAATAATGCCTACGCGGGTCGTTGGATAGGCCGTGACGGTTCAATAGCTTGGCCACCACGATCTCCAGATCTTACTCCCTTGGACTTCTTCCTCTGGGGGTATGTCAAACAAAAAGTCTACTCTATTGAAATTGATACCGTAGAAACATTACGGCAACGGATAATCGAGGCTTTTGAATTTATTAAAGAACAAGGGTTGTGCGAGAATGTTCGCAATTCCTCCATCAAAAGGCTTCACAAGTGCGTAGAGACAGATGGAGACCTGTTTGAACATTTATTGTGAGTAGTGTAGTGCAACAGAGTGTACATTAATAATGCCAGTGAGTGAGTGAGTGAGTGAGTGAGTGAGTGAGAAATTGAGCAGTGTAGTGCAATAGAGTGTATACATTAATAATGCCAGTGAGTGAAAAATTGAGCAGTGTAGTGCAATAGAGTGTATACATTAATAATGCTAGTGAGTGAGTGCTTGTTTTTAGTGAAGTGAGTAACATACATTAAGAAAATTCCACGGTAAATCAATCACTGCTTTCTCTCCATGACTCGAATTTTATGGAAATTGAAACACAATGTGTAAGTACTTTCAACTGCTTTCTTACTTCCAACCGATAACCCCGTCATTTGATTCTTATCCAGGCCATCCTCCTGACCCATCCTTAACCTCTCCTGATGGAAAAAGCCCACCACCTTCTCGTGGTTTCCATTGAGCAATGACATGTTTCAACAGATAATCACGATAAGGACAAGCTGGAACTTACAAATCTGATTATTCTAAAAAACAGTTTCATTGGCCAAGAGTGGGTTAGTAAAAATCTCCTCCAATTCTTCTGTCGACCTGTTTTTTACCTTACTGAAGAAATATGGGTGGTAGCGGTACGGTCAGCTGACTGTAATCGCGCGCGGTTGCTTTACCTGAGACGAGGCGCACCATTGTATTTAACAGCTGACTGCGACGTTAATATCAGCTGCGTTACTCTAGAAATAAGTTTAATTTACAGAAAACATATCAGCGACAGTGGTAGTAATTTTTCGGATTTTTATAATCGCGACATCGAACTCCCTCAATTCAGGGTGAATACGCGATGACGTATTCCGTGCGAGAGATGGTGGGCCTTGAGGTCC